>OMKR01047783.1:0-10258 GCA_900302355.1 Cyttopsis rosea | reverse complement strand
ATTAAAACATGGTTATATATATATATATATATAATATATGATGATTAAAGAATGAATAAAGGGAGGCATTGCAGGTCGAACTCCACTTGCAGATCAACTCTGTCCTAGATGCAACGGCATACAAATACTCTGTTGTATGCCAATCATGCTGACAGCACACACACAAAAAAAAGAAAGCTACGCTACACATGCTGAAAAGATGATGAACGTGAAATAGAGGAAGCAAGACAAGAAAAAGGAAGAAGTGAGTTCCAGACTCCAGTTTGCACAGCTACAAGCCTTTGAGGGACAGCAGCGAGGCAGAGGTCATGGTTGTCGTCGCGAAGGACGTGGCCGAGGCAGAGGACGCAATGATGGCTGCTTCATCTGTGGCGCATTGGACCACTGGGCCAGGGAATGTCCAAAGCAGAAAGAGGATATCGGGGCTTCAGATTGACTAGTGAAGGAGCCAGGGACAAGCGGGGATCAACCAGTGGATTTGTCGTGAGAACACCCCTACACAAATACAAACACGAACACAAAATCAAACACACACATACACACCAGAGCAGCAATGTCAGTTGTTAAATGATGCCATAACTTATTTGAAGCAGCAGCAACATCAAACCAAACTTCAGGGTCAGTGTGCAATGTTGTCACCTGAAGCATATAAGGTTATGCCTAAGCTCACACTGAAAGTCTCGGGTCAGCCAATCACATTTTTGGTGGATTCAGGAGCAACAAAATCAGTAATAATGGAAAAAGAGCTAAATCCAAAACCCAAATTAAGCGGGAGATATATGAGAGCAATTGGAGCTACAGGAAATTCTGTAAAATAAGATTATACTGTCCCACTCATAGTGGAGGACGATAAGAGTGGCACATTTAAACATTGCTTCCACCTTTCATCCTGTTGTCCTATGAATTGGGCCGCGATCTGATGTGTGTGTTGGGCATTTGTTTACTTGTGAGTGAGACAGGAGTGAAAGTTATTAGACAGGAAACTCCACAGATGTTGCAGGGCAGCTCAGAAGAGCCATTGTTTTGTGTACGAATGGCAACTCACAGACACAGAATTTATAATTAGCCATTTCCTGCAGCCAGCACACAAACTCATGGAGCAGGGAGAGGCAATTTTCATGACACAAAATTCAATGCAATGCACTACACATTTCTCATTAGGGCCAGATTCAGAATATGTGACTAAATGGCTTAAAGAAGTCAGGAAAGTGATATTTTGGAAACAGATTGGATTTTTGGAATGATACAGTGTGTGCTGTAGGTGTTACCAGACAAGATGCAAGGGGAGTTTTTCCATGTTTACACTTCCAGTCCGCATGTTTCTTTGGCAAAAGCTCCACATCAGAGATAGCAGGATTTTGGACCGTGGGTCAGTCAGTGTAGAGAAGACCATCGATGGCAGAAAACCAAAACATCACATGTTTTCTACAATCCGAGACTCAAAGCATTTAAACAGATTTTCACGCTTTAAGGAGTGTACAATTAGTAGAGGAATTAGAGGAACGACCATACACCCACATCTTCACACAAGCATACTTGACACCAGACTCACCAGAGCTGACTGGGATCCCAGACACATTATGGGTCAAAAGTAAATATGATGTAGGGTTAATTAAAGGTGTGGCACCTGTAGAGATAACACTAAAAGCTTCTTATCGCCCATGTAAAGAGCAATACCCTCTGAAATCGGAAGCGGTGCAGGGGATTACACCAGATTTTGAATCACTGTTAAAGGCAAATATCACTATTCCATGTGAAACATCACCAGTGTGCACACACATTTTCCAGTGAGGAAAATCAGAGATGCTGTCCAACCAGAGGAGTGGAGATTTGTTCAGGATCTGCAAGCAGTAAATGCAGCAGTCCATGCTCAAGCACCAAATCCCAAATCCACACACTATTTTGTTGTGGGCTAGCAAATGCATTTTTCAGAATACCAGTGCACAAAGACTCCCAGTACTGCCCTGCCTTCTCCTTTAAAGGTATTTACAACGCTGCATTGAAAGAGAATTTGGAATCATTAACATTACAAGATGGAAGCGCCCTCCTTCAGTATGTTAACGATTTAATGATCTGTTTACCATCAAAACAAGCCTGTGAGACAGACACACAAGTATTATTACAACACCTGGCAGACAGAGGTCACAAAGCTAGTTTAAGCAAATTGAAATGGGTTCCACAGCAGGTGACATTTTTGAGGCATGTAATCACAGCAGAAGGCAAAACGCTCTCTCCCAAATGCATAGCTGGCATTCAAAATGAGTTCGCCCAGAATGACATCATACTGTTGTCATTGGATCCTCAATTATACAGAAATTGAGGCACCACTGTCCAGTATAGTGCACAGTAACGGACTGACTGCACATCAAAAGGTGACATGGACTGACCAAGCTGAGAAAGCTTTTGTTGACCTAAAAACAGCTTTGCAATCCAACAGTGGGATTGCCAGACATGACTAAACCATTCATACAGACTGTTGATGAGAAATATGGCTACATGACTTAAGTGTTGTTACAGGAGCATGGAGGTAAACAAAGACCAGTAGCTTATTTTTCATCCAAGCTAGATGCTGTGGCAGCAGGATTGCCTAGATGTCTCAGAGCAGTAGCAGCAGCCAACAAAGCTGTATTAGCAGCTTGGTAGGTGATTTGGTAAGATACCAAGACTTGACTTTGTAAGTGCCTCATGCAGTTTCCATTATATTGCTGGAACAAAAGACCACTCATCTTTCAGCTGGTGGTTAAGGTATCACACTGTTTTGCTCGACATGCCTAATATCACTGTGAAAAGATGTACTGTTCTAAATCCAGCTACGCTTCTCCCAACAGCTGAAGAGGGCGAACCGCATGACTGTATGGAAGCTATAAGTGACGTTTGCTCCTCCAGACCAGATCTGCAAAACACTAACCTCTAACAAATGCAGACATAGAGCTGTTTGTGGACGGTTCAGCCTCACAGGATCCAGCCACAGGCAAGATGCAGGCAGGCTTTGCCGTAGTTACACAACATGAAATTGTTACAGCTGAGCCACTTCCCTCTAACTTTTCTGCACAAGCAGCTGAACTGAAAGCCCTGACAGAGGCATGTAAACATGCAGTAGGGAAGGCCGCAAACATTTACACAGACAGTCATTATGCTTTTGGTGTTCACGATTTTGGCACGCTTTGGAAACAAAAAAAATCCCTTACATCAACAGGCAAGGCAATTACAAGGCTGAATTACTGGATGCTGTTCTATTACCAAGGCAGATTGCTGTATGCAAAGGTGATGCTCACACTAACAGCACAGACCCTGTATCACAGGGGAATACGAAAGCGGATACAACCGCCAAAAAGGCAGCAAAACAACCTTTAACCATGCCACAATTTGTTTCTGTTCCTCTAACTAATACACTAAAACCAACAGCTGATTTTCAGGAATTGCAGAGCAGAGCCACATGTGAACAAAAGGCTCTCTGGAAAAAATCACAAGCATATGTCAAAGAAGGAGTTTGGTATGGGCTGAATGACAAACCATGCTTACCCAAATACAGATGTATCTGGTTTCAAATTATGCGGTTGCCATAGCGACAGGAATGCCATCTGCACATGTGAGCAGACTCTCCAGACAGACAGCTGCATTCTGGGTAGCGGGCGCAGCGCGCACAGCAGAAGATCCGTGCGAAGATCAAATGCAAGATTCCTTACCAAGAGAAGGTGAACAAAGAAGCCAAGAAGCGCTACTTAGACAAAATAAAGGAAATTAACAGGCTTGATCTGTAGGAACACAGTGAGGGGTTGGTTGAACTCTACAAGCTGCTGCAAGTTACATTTCCAGACATGTTTTCCTGTTTTGTTTGATGTGTGAGCGCTTACTTCCAGTAATAGTAGTAGTAATTGTAATAGTTTGTGTCTCTCTACATTTATTTTGTATTTGCGTTTTTTTTAATTGACATGTTACAGTAACCTTTTCACCTTATTTTTTTATACTTGCCTTTTTTTCTTTACAGTATCTCACTTGAAATGTCAGTACTTAAAGGTTGCATTGCTACTGCACTAATCAATATTGAGATATTGAATATTGACAATAAAGAGATTCAGAATTGGAGTAAGTTTCCATCATTTATTTCGGTAAGACGTGGTATGAATAACACTGTTAATGCAGTCTACAAACCATAAACTAATAAATTACTAACTAAAGTACAGTAAAAAAAAAGTGACTTACTTACTGTGAAGTACAGTGATAAAAATAACAACATAAAGATAATAAATAGTAAGATAGAAAAAAAGACAAAAGAATCATCCCGTATGACGGACCCGGATTCGAACTGGTGTTGCTGCGGTCAAGTAAGGCGAGTTCAAGTTCAAGTTGGTATTTGAGGAAGAAAATGCATAATAGTTTGATGGAGGAAAGGGACGTTTCAGAAATTTGGCAAAAATTGAATGAAATATTTTTGATTTGTATTTTTAGACCTACGTATCACAGCGTGACCCGAACTCAAACCGGCGTTGCTGCGGTCATCAAGAAAGGCCAGTTCAAGTTGGTGTTTGAGGAAGACCCACCATGTCAGCTGTGGAGCCGGGCAGCGGAGGGCTCCGCTGGCTCCGCTGGCTCCGCTGGAGCGTGTGCATGCAAGATGCATGTTTCCTCAATTTCTAAATCCCTAACTTCTCATATTTCACGTATTTCCAATGAAATTCTGGAGAAATGTTCTTTCCCGCTCTCCTTCCGTCCAAGTAGTCCGCAACATGGTGCTGCGTACGGAGCTGTTAATGGTGAACAACGTTCCCTTTGTATAGATTTGTGGTAATCAACCTTTCCCAGCTCAGGAGCCACATTAACAAAAAATATTTTCACAAGAGCCATCACTGATCATAAAGCGCACTGCAAACAGAGCGCGAGAATTGGTTGTGCAGATTTCACATGGATTACAGTAGACGGCAAACCGGAAGTTAGGTAGAAAAAGCGAGGAGCCGACACTACTGCGCATGTCTACTGCGGCTGCTGCGCTGCAGCTGGAATATCGAGCGAGCTGTGGGTTGAGTATCACTGGTATAGATTATTATTTGTTTACGTACAGTATAAGTGACAGTGTAGTAGAAGTCAAGAAGTCTCCAGAAGTCACCGCACCATTGATACGCTAAGGAACTAAATGGGGGTCATTCGTGGCCTGATTGTGATGATACTGTTTCATGTAAATGAGGTTGTGCCGATTTGTGAAGCTGGAGGTTCAGGCAGCGGCGATTCAAGGAATTTTAGACAATCTAATTTAGTGACAGACAGTGACGTGGATTTCATGCCACATAGTTTTTATGAATGAGATTACTTACGAGACCGGCCTCACTTGAACTCCTTGCCCGCTGGCAGCTGACCACCCTCAAATGTTAAAATGTTATATGCAATAATATTTTAAATAAAATATTTATAGCAAAGAACAAAATCACTCCTGCTGCAAGATTAAATTTAAGATATAATTGGTTATATTAAATAAATTGAATTAAATATATTTTATTCGTGATTGATGTAATTTTAGACACAGCGTCACATCATTTGTGTGTGTGTGTTCACATCACACACACACACACACACACACACACACACACACACACACACACACACACACACACACATACACATACACACTCATTCTCAGTGAGTTGCAGGACGCCAAGAGTATAGTTTCCATATTTAACCATTTTCCATATTTGGTCTGGACTCTTATTCAAATGTTTGCTGCCAGCTACGAGCTAGGTTAAGCTAATGGGTTAATACAATACCAGAGGTTCGCGTTACACGTGTTATGCGTCACAAGGAGTCTCTAACCCTGGGGGGTTAGAGACTCTGTCCCCAATGCTGACAGGTCCTCTGCTGTGTGTGGAGTGGAGTAACCGGTGCCTTTTCTTTCTCTCCGTGCAGTTAGTACATGCTTTCTGCAGGCGGTAATAGCATCAGTGCAACTGCGTGTGGCTATTAGCGCTGGGGTTTATGAATTGGACGCATTTTGCAGTGAGGCCAATTTTCATAGAAAGGGGCCAATTTAGATCCAAATGTATGCATAATACCTCATTTTAATACGTGCAAATAGCACCGGCGTACTGAGACGCGATTTGCTGGGCAGCGCAGTTTGCGCCGCATTTCAGCAGTTGCGGGTGCTTTGTAAATTAGACACTTGCTTCTTTGGTTATTTGTGCCGGTTTAGCAGCCGCAAAAGTGGCGCAATCCTTTAGTGAATCAGGCCCAAAGAGTACAGAATGGGTTCCGCCATATCATCATGATTATGTGACCTCTACTTGTACGGTTGTACTTCTTATCTGTTTGTGCCTACTACGTAGTTGTTGCTTGCCTTGCCATAAGAATTTCATTGTCCAGAATGACCTTGTGTTGTACTGTACATTTGACAAATAAAACACTTTGACTTTGACTTTGATGATGAGGACGTTTCATTTTATATTAAACTTTTCCTTTTTATATGCATAAGCTTGCTCATTCATATTTTGCAAAAAAAAAACAGTATTCACCATTAATGTTGTGTTGATGATTGTTATCTTTAACATTTTTTGTGTTCTGATGAATAAAGAACCCTCATGCCTTTCAGACCAATAGACAGACAGCCATCTTCCTCCTTGAGCCTGGGTCTGTCTGAGATTTCCTCACAGAGGTTTGTTCTCGCCACAGTCGCTAAATGTTGCTCAAATGTCAAAATGTTAATGCTGGGTCTGTGAAGGGAAGTGGGAAATGTTGGGTCTTTGATTTATGGTGTTGAAGGTTAATGTTAAAACTTAAAAATTAGTTGATCACATATACGCCTTCAGTTGATTACATATACAGTTGATCACACATATACTCCTATATAAAACCTAAAATAGTCATGTGTATTTGGAAGTACAAGAATAGTATATACAGATTAATGTGTTTTCTTTTTTTTCTTACTTCGTAATATGTGAGCATAAAAATGTTCAAAGGGGAGAATGTCTTGGGAGAAAATAATGCTATTCATGTCTGTGATGTAAATCCTATGGAAATCACCGGACTATACAGTTTGACAGGATGTGACTTAAGGGTTTTACATACAACTTGTATTCTACTGCACTATAAATTGAGTTGTTTTCTTGTTTCATACATCCTGGTTATGCTGACGTGCAAGTTTGCATGTATCGTGTGTACAATGGGAGGAGGTCTGTGTGGTGACGCGAATGAAGGTATAAGAATGGACTGAAAGGAAAGGAAAGTGCTCACAACATAAGACATGTTTTTTTTTTCCTGTCTGATGGTTGCTTGCCCGTTTGCAAATGTACCATATGAATAAATTACCGGTAGCACACCCTCTCATTGTGAAGCGTTTTTTTTTTTTTTACAATATTGGCACCACACTATTCATGGATTAATGATTTTTGGAAACATTGCACACAGGTCTGTACAGAGTTCATTTGGGATTCATCAATGTGTGCTGACTTGAATTTGTTCTTACTGTAGGAAAACAATTAAGAACTGCCACAGGCCACTCATATGCATAAATAATGAAGATGTCGGAGTCCTAGAAAATGATGTATCCAAACCTGAACTCTATGTAATTAGAACCACAATTAGTAAAAATGGGTAAATATGTAAGGGATAATGTGCAGCCAGCTGAACATAATCACAAATTCCAGTCTCCCCAACTTTTCCATCTCTGGGGCTGAAACTTCCTTACATGGAGAAATTGCGGCATGGTTTATGCTAATGCTTTGGATGCATTGTCACACATTTTGGACGATTTCTTACGTCAAATTTGAAAAAGTCAAGTTAAGTATGTCCTCCATACTAAGTCTTCACCATGTGAAATGTACTGACTTCCGAGTCTTTCTCCGTCACCTTACTCCATGTCCAGAAGCGAGGACTGTACTGTCCAAGGTGAGAAAACAAGCTTATTTTGTTTGAATAATTGATGAAGGGGAACAGATGTCACACAGATTTGAAAGGGGACGGGGGGTGGGACACGAGCCAGTGCCCTTGGCTGGCTAAGACCAACAACACCACACTTGCAAGCCAGAAGAGATGGAGACATCAATGGTGCCTCCTCTCCCCAGACGGCACCTAGAGGTGCACTTTCTGTTATCCCTGATTGTAAAAGAGCCAGGGGTTCATATCGATAGGTATTCAAGGCTTCAGTATATTGTAAAAGGAAATACTGTAGATGAATAAAAGTTAGATCCCAAATTAGAGTTGGGGAATGTGCAATAGTAACCCTCTCTTTATCCTGCTTTGTAATGTCCTGTTCCAGTTAGGTTATAATTTGATGTGCCCGTGATTATGGGGACCCGCTATTTACTGAATGCTCATGAAATGGAATTGGAGAGAGAAAGATTGTATAAACTTGTTTGAAGTCTAAAGCCTGGGCCACGCCAGAAGAGACACATCTCTGTTACGAAAGTGTCGGGCAAGCGCTTCAGATACGCTGCCATGTTAATCGATACAGAAGGTCATACCAAGCGGAAGCGTCATTGTCGTGAAAGCTCCCAAAAGCGGCATGCTGCGAGGCTCCTAGACTCCTCGCATTCCCATAGAGGTCCATTCAAAAGATGAATTTCGTGAAAATATTTTATTTCCAAGCCTGATTTGCATCAACCACATGTATAAAATCAATGATTTCAGTCCTAAGATGGATTTCCAAGTTAAATACATTTTCCCCACAATAAATTAAACCTCACTTATATATTAATTACATATATTTACATATATATACATATTTTATATATAACATGATATAACAGATGATATAAATGCACCGGGACCACTCTATCCACAGTGGATTCCGTTACACCTTTGCTCAATGGATATAAGAGCTAATCAGTGGGAAAAAAGCTTGACAGCAGCCGCTTGTGTGTAAAACCATATGTCATAATAAGCCATTCTCAAGGCTCCACTATTTGTGCTATAAAATAATTTTAAAGCAGGCACATGCAGAAGGGGGGGGTGAAATGCACCGGAACCGTGTGCATCATAACTGAGTATACAAATAGGTTAATAATGCATTTTATATATGTTATTATAGGCCAGGTCAAGTCGTTCGCGAGTCTTGGATCAGTAACACAGTACTTTAAGAAGCACATACTCTACACCGGGTGCAGACAATCATTAATGGCTCACACTGTCTACAAAAGTTCCTCCTTCTCCTCTCATCATCAGTCATCTGACAGATCTGTAAGTGGAAGACCTTCTCCCCGCCCCACCGATGATGACTGATGATTTAAAAAGAGCGTTTAGAAGACGTACGACATGCTTCGGTCTCATCTCCTGGTCCCTGGAGCCTTGGTTTCTGAGGTGACCTCCCCTTCACCTCTTTTTCATCTCCAGTACTTTCTTGTTAAAGGGCTCGCTCGTGGTCATTTCAGTCACCTCAAGGTGTAGACGAAACAAAAGCTAATGTTGAGTTAATATTGAGGGGCTTCTAACGGAAGCTAATAGAAGGAACGATCAATCTAATTTAGAGCTGCTGGAATTCGTTATTTGGATATTTGACATTACGCCTACTGACTCAGCTGAACTAGTCATGCCCATAATTCTTTGTGATATTTAAAGCTGTGTTTAGCAAAATTCAAGGAAATTACGATTGATGTGAAGAAATGCGCCCCTCTCTTCCAAGAAAATATGTTACGTCTAACGACCTACTAAGATGTATAATAACCTACAGCCATCAAGTCATGTCTAGCTAGGAAGTACGATAGCACACAATACTGTAAAAGAAATGTGGGGGTACTCGTCAATCCTTCACATTACAGGGAGTCTTCTGACTCCATTTCATTAGCAGAAATACCATTTAATGCAGCTTTAAAGTTACGTATGCCTTCTTTATCAAGGATTTTGAGCATTTTGAACCTTAAACTCGCGTTTGTACATTGTAAACCATGGTCACCAGTAGAAATAACACAATGAACACACACATGAACAAGTGCCATCCCAGCTCCAACAATAGGTCTCAGAGGAGTAAATTTAATTCATTATTTATTGTTACGGAGGAAGTATTTTTAATATTATTTAATATTATTATATATATTTTATTTTATTTTATATTATTATATATTTTTTATATTATTTTTATTATTTTATTATTATTTTATTACTTATCCTTATCGACCCACATGAGACAAGCTGGCCCAGACGACTATTTGCAGATGAGTACAGATATCACATTAGCACTCATAAATTCATGAATCAGGTTCCGGAAGTGATACATTAGAGAATGGATCATGACAAAACTCCTAAATACGTCATAAGGTCTTCATAATCTGCAAATATGAAT
>OMKR01047780.1:0-10244 GCA_900302355.1 Cyttopsis rosea | reverse complement strand
CACACACACACACACACACACACACACACACACACAAACAAAAGATAAGACCTTTATCTTTTCTGCTGCTGTTCTCTCTTCACCCTCCTTTTCACTGCCTTCTTTTCTTTGGCTAAATTGTCCTCATAATGCCCTCCATTCACACCGTGTTGGTAATTGAGAGGTAGAATTAAAAACCATATTGAAGATATGAGGTGAAACATTTTGCATGTGTGCGTTGATGGGTTTACTCTGGGTTACTGGGTTTGTTTCTCTCTCGTCTTTCCACGGCCACTGAAAAGGGGTCGGCCGGGTGTCGTGACTAGAGGCCACCAGGAAGTGGTCATTTCTACAGGGAGCAAAACTGTGATGAGCCATCAAATCAGGTCCGATTCATTGGGGTTTAATGCATGTGATGTTGAGTGAGTCTACAAGGGCTTGCTGAGGAATACATATTTATTTACATAGTCTGATTGCAATTACTTGAGTTAACTGCGATCATTTTGTAAAAACGCTGGATTGCAAAATCATATATTTCAAATTTCAGGGGAATTTTAATCCAATGTTAGAAATGTTGCAGGGAATAAAATGTTAATTAGGTTAAACTCTGTTTAGTTAGATGGTATATGCAATCAATTTTATGTTCCAATGTTCAATGTATCTTTTTCATAAGGCGGATGTGTATTATTGCACTATTATTATTATTATAATTATTATTGCACTATTCTATAGACTATGATAGTGGCATAAAATTGACAAAAAAGACGATTACATTTTAATCGTAATTATCTGTATGACATAATTCCCTTGAGATCTATATTTTGTCATATCTGCATCCCCCCTCTGCACTTTACATCAATTCTACACCTAAAATGCATGGTCAAGTAACAGATGCATCACCATCTAACTAGGGTCGATACCAGTGAGCAGTGAGCCGCTTTGGTGGCCGTGTTTTCACACAGGCACCAAACTGGCTCACGGCTCACTGGTATCGACGGACACCAAAGTGGCATTAGAGCCTCCCCTGGCCCGGCCGCCACTTAGCGATTAGCTGTCACCCGCTCGCTCCCGGGTGTAAAGGAACATGGGATGGGTGTGGAGAGGCGTGGGGTGGGAGGGGAGGAGGCAGAGCACGGGCTGATAAGTGTTTCAAAATAAGAGCGGAGAGGTTTATTCAAGCTTGAAATAGGAACAGAGTGGGAAGATAAGAGGGACTGAACAGGAGGATTAAAAGAATAAAGGTAGGGGGAGAAGGTCACAAATTAAGGGTAAAAAAGCAGAAAGAGGATAGTGTGGGATCAGAAGAGGGCAAACATGCTGGAACGGAAGGGTGTGGACAGGTTTTTTGCGCTATTTTAAATTCATTGAGAAAAAAATTGAGTTACTTCCACTTAAGGCTATAATAATAATAATAATAATAATAATAATAATAATCTTTATTTGTATAGCACCTCATAAACAACATGCAGCTCAATTTGCTTTACATTTCAGACCATATTTGACATCTGAGTACAAATAGATAGATGTTTATTATGTAAATAAATGGTTTTAAAATCCAACTGTTAACACGTTACATACTGACTATGTATGCTATTATGTTGCCAAATAATTGCCAGGAGATTGTAGCTAGGTACTGTAGCTCATACAAATCAATTAACACCAAACCCAGACAAGTTCAACCAGGGATTGTCGAGCCAACCCTCGGAAAACTTGCATTGACCCGTTGTGGCCGTTCAGTCCACACTCCTACGCAGAAAGTTGGACGATCTTCCATGGCAAACATCTCTGCCCAAAGAGCAAATAAACTAACTAGTGCTACCTATACTCGTATTATTTTCCCTTAACATATTGAATAAATTATATTATATTACTGTTCCCCCCCATATTCTTTTGTCTAAATAAGAAGCGAAAATGAGTTGAAAAAAGTTAAATAATTGAATATTCACGGCGTCACAGCTTTCATTATTCACTGTGTCCATGGAAACGATGATGAACGCAGCCATAACGGCGTGGTTTCCTTACGCAGAAAAGATTGTCTACTTTTCTGATAACTATCTTTTCTAATCGCTGCATAATTCATAAATGCTTATTTGTGATGCTATGTATATATACAATTCAAAGATATTGCTGCATTTTCTTTCAGACTAATTTGGTCGCGGATGTCCGGATTTGGTGTAGTTACTGTATAAGGCACTTGGGGCAGAGCTGTTCTGCAGGCTGTGACGTACAGGCGTACAGGCAGCTCTGCGTAGGAGTGTGCGTTCAGTCGCACGCCGTACGTCTTGCCTTGCTTTTGACGACATCAAGCTCGCTCTGACCCACGCTCTCTCACACAGTGGTAAACATTTTGGCTGCGCTGGCTGCCAAACGCCATGAAAAACACAGCCGCTTGTATGATCAATTTATTTTTTGAAATTCTGAATTTTAGATTTTAGAAAACAGAATAGGGGCAATAGTCTAGAAACACAATTATTTTCCATACTCTCTGTTGTTTTTTTCCAAACTTATACAGACCTCCAAATTACTAACATCAAATTCCATACTTTTCCATACTGCGTAGGAACAATGTAGAAGGAGATTATTTGTAATAATAAGTAAACAAGCAAAGTGTTTCTCAAAATAATTCTGAAAATAATCCCCACAATAGTTTAGAGTCCCTTTTTCATGGATTCACTATCACTCACCATCAAAGGATTTCTCTCTTCTCTTATTGGTCTTGGTCTTCTCAATACATTTTTATAAAGTTACAAGTAAGGTATAAGTAATAAGTTACAGTTGCTGGAAAGCAGGGCAGAATGGAAATTATTTGGGCACACTGGGGTTAATGATCCTAGTAAATATCCAGTTCCCATTCCACCCTTTGTGATCCATACTGTACATTTCAGGCTGGAAAAGGTGGGGGAGGGATGGAAGGAGGGAGAAAACAACAAAGGGTCTTGGAGCAGAGAAGGAGTGAGGTGAGAAGTGATGGAGAAATGCCAGGGGAGGATTCTCCGTCTCTGACAGTGAGGTTTCACTCCTCTAATCTCCCGTCTTGGCGTGAGCGCCACCTGAAAGTGCCGCGCGCTCTGTGTATCTTGTCTATAAAGTCATTTTCCATTCACTGGAGCTTTCAAGTGGCTGCCACTGGAGGAAAATGAAACAGAGCATCAGACACGGAGCCAGTGTTTCCCCTATATGACCCGATAAATATAAACCCTATAAATCCCCTATAAAAAAGAAATTACGAGAGGGGAGAGTAGAAGAGAGGAGAGGGTACCGGTGTGTGATATGACGATATTAGATCATGAACAATTAAAATGTCTCCACGATCTGCCTTCACAGAGAGATCGTTAGTATCATGCTACAGTGCACATTCTATCAGTTGCAGTTCTGTGGCTCATAAAAGTTGTTTTCTCAGCCAAATCTTAAATCACACTATTTGCTAGTCCGAGGTGCCGGAACACTGCTGATCCGGTGGGTCGGTGGCAGAAAAAAAGACACAGAACATATGCCCAGAGCGCACAAAGTAGTAAATGGAAATTAGTAAACGGAAATAAACAATTAGAATCTAAAATAAAACACAGTAATTCTATTTGTTTTGTTTGAAGAAACAGGGAATGCCGAAGTGCAGTGGAGAAAATATGCACTGGTAGCGATGTGTCGGTTGCGAATGAGTCGTCTCTATGAGCTGGCTATGGGAGCCGGCTCCCGTCTGAGAGGCGATTTATTATTTTCTCTCTTTTTTTGTAAATTAATACAAGACAGAATAATAGGATGATCCTATAACGTATTTGCTAAATACAATCCAGAAAAGTCTCACTTTGGTAATAACATTAAGAGCCAAGCATGGTGAGACTTTTGTATGTTCGGTCGCCACAAATTAAGCCATTTTACGCGCCATCCTTAGAGACACACCAATAAACCAATAATAGCAAACAGTTGGTTGTTTCTATTTTCTTTTAGGTTTTGTTACCTTGTAGGGATATACTTTTTAAAATAGGGAAATTTGTTTGGTTGTACTGTTCAGTAACTTGCAAAATAGTCTTAAAAACCAACATGAAAAAGAATTGTGATAAGATTGTGGATCGTCATCCTGCCTGAAAAAAATTGTGATATGATATTTTTGCCATATCGCCCACCCCTACGAGAGGGCTCCGTCTTATCTCTTTGGAAACTAACGTTATATTATTTTGCGCTATGGACGCTTCATATCCAGGTAAAATAAACAACATTAGGAAGATCCATCTTGATACGTTTCGTTTCGGTAACAACATGCAGCGATTCTTCTTCCTGGAGGCGGGCCTTACTATGCGCGAGGGCCACCGTGACGAGTGAAAGCTGTCAATCTCAAAGACAACCTACTTCCCTCACAGAGATATTAATGTTATATATTATTTGGATAGTAGTCCCTTAAAGAAACATCATAAATGTAAGTTATGTTCGTAGAAAATGTCATTACATTTAAGTAAATTAACACTGTTTGATAAAACAACATTTGCGCACGTGCGTGCTTCACCTCCGCTGCTACAACTCCATCCTAGGGGAAACACTGGGAGCCTTTCGCTCCATTGATTTGAGGCGAACTGAGGAGATTTCATGACTCACGGCTGCATCCGGTTCTATTGAAGATTAACAATTACATGTGTAAGAAATGTGCCTTCAAGCTGCATTAACTGTTTTTTCTGCTAAAGAAATAAATTAGAAGACTCCCTGTAATGTGAAGGATTACTAAATACTGCTGATCGCCCTGAGAATCATGTCATTTTTGGTTTACTTCTTGATGGTCCGTCAGAGAGACTAACCAACATACCTACCTACTATATCCCATCTATCTACAGTATCTATCCATCTATCTATCTATAGTATCTATCTATCTATAGTATCTATCTATAGTATCTATCTATCTACAGTATCGATCTATTTATCTATCTATAGTATTTAGCTATCTATCTATAGTATCTATCTACAGTATCTATCTATCTATCTATCTATATCTGCCTAGTTTGTTATTTGTAATCCCAGATAAGTCGTGAAGAAATACACACCTTGCTTTTTGGTATTGGAACATTTGACCTTGACTGTACACACCTCAAAAATCCAGTTGTCTTCCTTCTCCTCGTCCAGCTGCATCTTGGTGTGGCGCTGAACCTGCCCCTCAGTGATCGGTTCTGGGCCAAGGTGAAACTCCACCCTCTGGAGGTTGAAGCACAGCCCCGTGCCAATGGCCTTGATGAAACTTTCCTTCAGCGCCTTGACACAAAGCAAGGGCATGAAATTAGTTCAATTGAAACAGGTGTAGTCAAAACTTGTTTCCTCAAAATATACTGTATATTGTTTTTTTGTGTTTATCACAAGGCAAAGAACAGCCTATTTACATGTATGTAATAGGAAGTTAATCTCAATATCTTATAAACACATTACTTTTGAAATATACAGCACGATTACGTATACAGTAGAGAGAGAGAGAAATTGTGTGTGTGCAAAATATGCGACTCTCGCCAAAAAACCCTGCTCGGCAGCCAATGAGGCACAATAACAGTATTACAAGGCTAATCACTATGGCAACCGTTGAGCACTGCCATTAGTCAACAGTGCGTTGATGATATCAGTGCTTGACGTCTCTGTGCCACCCTCTCAATCTCACAACATCTTTACTTAGCAGTACCATTACTGCCCCTGTCCATCTGTGCATGTGAGAGAGAGAGAGAGAGAGAGAGAGAGAGAGAGAGAGAGGTTCTATATAGGTGCGAAAAGAGATGGCTTTGATGAGAGGTTTAGATTGATAGTGAAGCCAATGTAGCTCATAGATATAAATTACATGTTATTTTCGCATTGCATGACATTGCATGACACCAACCCCTACCCCATACCTTTTATCCCCACAAGAGCGGGTCCAATGCACTGATGCCTGTGCACCCGCCTCAATGGGTCCCCATTTAAAAAACAACCCTACAACCAAACCTAACCCTAAGCTTAACATTAACCATTAACACTAACTCTTGGTGTGTCAGCTCCCCAAGGATCACTAGATCAACTTAAAATGAACAACAAATATTCCTAACCCTAACCCCACTTGTTTATTAATATTATTACTACTTACTCTAATTTAAAAAAATTTATAAAAAAAACTACTAATAACAGTATTTCTATTCTGATTCCTTACAGCTATCTTGCACTTGTATCTGGTAGAATTTAGAAACAGGTGCCACTGCTCACGTGCTTAAATTTGAGGTTGCTCAAATGGTCGATGTATGCTTTGATTGTTTCTAGCCTCTCATGTAAGTCGCTTTGGACAAAAGCGTCTGCTAAATGAATAAATGTAAAAGATGAACTTATATGGTAAGCCTTAATGTGATTCTGTACATCTCTATGTTCAAAAGTCCAAACATGCATGTTTATGAACTGTATACTGTACAGTATGAGTTTGTTTCTCAATAACCATTGGTGCTAATATTTTCTCCCTCGTTTAGCATGCACGCACACACACACACACCACTTGCGGCCCAGCAGTAAAGCAATGCGATGACAAGGGTTGTACGGTTGCCATGGTTACCCAGTGGCGGTAGAATGCGGCGAGCTGCTGCTGCTCGGAGCCGGATGATTGGATGACGCTCCACTCGTACTCTGTAAACTGACGAGTCATGATGCGGAAAAACTCAGACACGGAGCTCCTACCTGGAAAGAGGAAGGCGAGAGAGAGAGGCAGGAAGAACGAGGAGTGGAAGAGGAGTGGGTGCATGGGAGGGTTGAGGTAGTGAGAAAGAAGGAAAAGAGAGATAGATTTGGGTGAGATGAAAAGAGATTTGGTTTGGGAGAAAGCGTGAGAGAGCGAATGTGGGAGGGAGGAAGAGAGGATTGAGAGGCAGATGGAGGAGGATGAGAATGGATGAAAACGGTCCAGCTGGAGTTCTGCAGTTCTGCTGACCCGCTCTGGAAGCATCTTCTCCTATAATCCTGAATCCCCCTTTCAAGACTCCTCACAGTATAGATTCCCCACTGTGCCTGACGGCTGATGCTTATGCTTGTAGAGAGAAGGGGACAGTATCACCTGGACCTGGACAAACCAATCTATACATGATGCAAACTGCGCACAATTCATTATTGATAAGTTATTTGGTTGTATTTCAATTAGTCAAAACCATGGATATGAAAATGAGTCATTTAGGACGGTGGCCATGACCAGTTGCTCTTCAAAGAATGTCAAATAACACCACAGATGATGTGAAGCCCAATATACAGTACAGTACATAGCCATGATAAAACTCTGTGACGAAAAGGTGGACAAACACTGACATCTAGTGGTCGCAATAAAGATTACAATTGCAAAAAATATCAGTTTTAAGGGCAATTCTAAAAGTTAATGTAAAGCCCCTTTCACACAGAGTTCCTGGTAAATTACTGGGATAACCTTTCTGGTACAGCTAGTGAGTTTCACTATTTAAACACGTCTTGCGCCTTAATGTGCTACATTTTTATAAAACCGAATACATTTCTGCTGAAACACTGCACAAAGAAATTATACAGTCATTTGAAAAAAAAATCCCCCAAAAAACAGCAATCGGAATCATGAAAAATCTGAAAAATCATGATCGGTGCCTTGTTGAATGTTATTCAACACGTTTGCAAAACAAGTTGTTTATTCGTGATCTACTTGAATCAGAAGCACGCATTCGACCCACTAAAAGGAACATTAAAAGAGCGTTGGATGGGGAAGTGAACAGGGACAGTGGAGTCTTGCGATTGGTTCCTCCCGTGAAAGTGTCTGACGTCAAACTGAGTTAATGTGCTAACTTTACGTGCTTGACCCAGCAATGTTACCGCTTCCATTCAAACCATAGACGTCCCAGCTTTTCCCGGAAATGATACTAGGTCTTGAGGTGGGAAATTGCCGACAAAGATTTCCCGGAATATTGATCCCTGCTCCCATTCAAACATGACCCCATGCAGGAACGGTCCCAGAACATTGCTGGGAAAGACTGCATGTGTGAAAGGGGCTTAATATGAGATTTATTTTTGTTAAAGATCTTGTGAATGCATTTCGAGATGATTCCACACTACAAATGACAGTCAAATGTTTATTTTATATTCGGAAAATAATATTTTATATTTTTAATTGTTTATTATAGCCTAATATATGAAGGAGATGTAAGGCCATAGCTTCTAGTGTTTTTTTTACCTGGCATGGTGACCTTCATGATGTCCACGCCGACCTCCAGACCTCGCTCTGCAGCCAGCACAGCAAAATCCCCCTGGTGCGAGAGGTTGAACGTCCACTGTCCGGCCTCACCGGCAAAGTGAGATAAATGTGCAGAAGCCTTAAATCACAGAAGAAGCGTGATCAGAACAATGGAATAATAATCACTTGTAATGTTCTATTTTTTAAATATATTTTTCTACAAGTGATAGGAACCCATTTTACTGCGGCACTAACTGAATAACAAAATATGTAGGTGTACACTCCAATTGATATTTATAGTTGTAGTTATATTTGTAGTTATATATATATATTATGTTTTCTGAATTAGAATCAAAATAAAGTTAGTAAACATTGAATTAGATTAGATAATATAGTACTTTATTAATTCCCTGTAATGTAATATAGTATTGTAACATAACACGTATCACTTTTGGTGGCCAAATGAGTGTACCTGTGATTTTATTGACCAAGTATTAGAGACATGCTTCACCCACTACCATTTGATACACGTTCACAAAAAGTTTCACTGTGAGAATAAAGAGAAATACACACCTCTGGTAACTCCAGGTAAGGCTTTCCTCTGGGAGAGCGCTTAAGTCGGATCTCCGACCAGGGAATCCCAATTTTATCACAGACCACCCTCCTCAGCAGCAGCCTGCCAGCCTGGAGGACAGAAGGAAGGGTTAAAGTGGTAATCCATAAAATTGCTTGTGTTGGGTGGATTACACCGCAAGTCCCCAGAATTCCATTCAAAACTTAAACGTTTCTTTTCCCTCTACAATGGTGCTACAATTTATTTTATTGAAAGTTTGTCCTTTTTTTATTTTTTGAAATTCTTGGTCACTTGAAGTGATGGGGATATTTTCTTCATGGGTGGGTGCTCTTGTGTTTTGGGAATATTCGTCCATATCGACAGTTTACTGACCACAACTAGCTACGCCGGTTCATCAGATTCACCGCGGCTGCCTTTCACTCCTCCACTCCTATAAGTGCGTTCTCGCCGGTTGGTGGCGGACCCTGCCACCAACAATGGAAACAGCAACATAGAGGAGCATATGCACATGCAAATACAAAGAATGGCTGTTTTTTAAAAACTGCCAACTGCCCTCAGTGTTATCCCATCATGACTTGAAGTTTTGGATTTGTCATTATTTTTTCTTGTAGAATTTAGCGGCATCTAGTGGTGAGGTTGCAGATTGCAGCCAACTTAATACCCCTCTGTGGGAGAAGCTACGGTGGCCGCCAGTGGCCTCTAGAGCCAGTGTTTGGTTTGTCCGTTCTGGGCTACTGTAGAAACATGGCGGCCTTGATGGACCCTAACCCCTTAGGGTAACGAAAACACAACAATTCTTATTTCATGGGATTATACACTACTTAATACATACTTATTATTATTATTATATTCCATTCCATTTCTGCCAAGTCCGTTCCGCTAGATGCCACGAAATTCTACACACTGCACCTTTAATATTATTGGTGTATTATTGGTGATTTCGATCACTGTTGAAGATGCTTTTGTTGATATTGACATTACCTCTATGGATGTCTATCTCTATCTATGTCTGTCTCTATGGTATTGGTTTGTTTTTGTTGACATGAAAGCAGTGGGTGTGTGTGCACGGATAAACGAATGAGTCTTGATTCCTGCCTTCATCTGCATGTGAGGTAAGAACACACACACACAGTTGTCGTTTCCACCATGCGTTATGAGCCATCCAGGTTGTTGCCATCCTATATAAATACATATATATTTAAAATATTTATTTTATTAGTTAAGTCCCATATTAATAAAATATTGGACATTTTAAAACAAAATAATCTTACGGATTACCACTTTAATGTAAGTACGTGGGGGTACGTGTGAAGACGGGTCACACGAGGGGAATTAGCTCAAATGGTAGAGCGCTCGCTTAGCATGCGAGAGGTAGCGGGATCGATGCCCGCATTCTCCAGGGGAACACTTTTGAACCCGCTCACCATGGCAGACTTCGCATCTCTGGCGAACACGAACCCTCCGATTCTGTCCTTCTCCTCGCGCTGGACGCAGCGAGCCGCGTGCAGCCACTCGGCCCGGGTCGGTGTCCAC
>OMKR01047770.1:7254-21944 GCA_900302355.1 Cyttopsis rosea | reverse complement strand
TTTCCCAGCAAACATTTCAACGTCAGACCTCAAATCAACCTTGGGCCTACAGGCCTATACGGCGTCTAGTGGAGGGGCTGATAAGTTTTTCTGACGTCTGACTTTCGACCCACGTCATGTCAGCGGCTCCTAAACTACATCAATCCACATATTTTCAACGTTGTATAGACGACATTATTTCAACCTACGCTCAGTGGTCACTTTATTAGGTACACCTGCACAATAATGCAATTCAATACAGCTCTGCCATGAATTCTACTTTTATGAAGTTTATAATGTTCAGTTTTTGTTGACATAGTCAGAAATGTGTAAATTCAATGACATGTTTATGAGGTTGTGGTTAAATGCGGTGTTGTACTGAACTACATTATATTGAGGAGGTGTTTCTAATTTCTCGTCCTCCTTATTTACAGTACATACATGAGGGGGGCAGAATATTAGAAACGCCTCTGAATATAATGCAGCTCAGTGCAAAACCGCCACCAACTACGACCTTGATGCCAAAAAATATCATTGAATTAACTCCTCTTCTATGACAGCGCAAAAAGAAAACCCTGAACATTATAGGAACATAAAGCAACATTCATGGCAGAGCCGGTATATTGGATTACATTAGATACAAGTTGTACGGAATATCCCCAAAAATGCAATGCACCAAAAGGTGTGCTGTTTACATCATTGGATCAGCGACAATAACTGAATATAAAAAGTGTGTAATATATACTGTATTTACTTAAATTCGTGTGTCAAAGTTAAAGACGCCAGATTTCTATTTGCCTGTATCTTGGGGTGGGAGTCAATTGTGTCGAAATGTAATTTTGTCCTTGAAATCTGTCCCTGTGTCACAGAAAAGGTATTTGCCGACTTCTCTGGAATGACAAAGGAAGCACGGTGCTGCCAAAAAAAATGACACAAATAAGCAATGAAATGGACAATCAAAATACAAGGAAATACATTTCCAACGTTGAGAGCGAGGTTCTCGCAACACAAGTTGGCAACATTTTGTGCACTATTTAGGGTTAGTGAAATCACAGACCCTAGTACAATGTAACTACACACATTATGGACAGAAGCTGTCAAATTGTTTCATCTTGAAACATCTCTGTTGCTTTGTCTCAAATTCATAGTCCATATTTCCACAGTTAATGAGGTTTATTTTCCACAATTTGCATATGTGAATGTCTACAGTATGCGATGAGATACTTGCATTATAAAGCCGACAAGCTACTACTGACATTCCAGAACTATCAGAATTATCTGATGCCATGTTAGAGCACAGAAGAGATGCAAACAGTTTGTTTAACAGGAATCAAGTGTGTCTATATATCTATCTGTCAATCCAAATTCCCACTGCTCCCTCTCCTTTCTAATCAAGTTGACAATATTACGTGTACTACTACAACGACTACATATCGGCAATGTCCACATGACAAAAATTCAGCATGTTGTAAAATAATTTTTAGTGTTTTGGAATTTTTAAAGATGTGTAGTTTCTTTTTTTTTCTTATTTAATTTTAGCCCAACGTCCACATATTTGATTTACCTCGATTACCTACTGTAATTCAATTGATATTGCAAACTAAACGGTATTATTGAAATAATTCAAAATGACCAATTACACATACATGTTCGTGCACTTTGTAGCGCAATCCTTGACGCCGTTTCCACCAACTTTGGACGACAAGGTGGTATCTGTAATGGCAGAACAACAATAAAAATAACCACGAGTTCACAGGACTAATACACGGGAAAACTGTTTTGCCACCCGACTAATGCGCGCCTTTAATTTTCAAGAACACAGAGCTCGCGTGCTAGTCTCCCCGTTCATATGTACAAATATGAAAACCAGCTATCTATGAGAATACGCCATGTCGCCTCAAACTCAACAGTTTAGCAAATGATAAAAGCATAATGTCTTTACAAATACTGTACATTTGCATTTTAAATTGGAGTGTCTTTTCGAAACTCACCTGCAACTCGCATGTCGCTTCGAACTCGACGTGGAGTGACATCACCTGCTCCGTTGGAGGCCAAAGGGATTATTTGTGGTGTTAAAATAGTTCCTAAATGGAACTTGAGGAAATGCTGGAATAAAACATATTTTAGCCCCTATATTGGCCATATACATGATATGATAGCATATTGCGTTTAGAATAATAACACTTTCCAAAAACACAATTCATGTGTAAACAGTACACACTTACAGTTACACTATTGTTGCCTGGGTCCCGACCTTTGGACCCGCCCACTTCACCCAGTGGACTGATTCTTATGATCTGGTATTGTGACATGGAACAGCGATTTCTCGCAAAAAACAGGCCTCTCTAGAGGTAGTGTTTGGTTTGTCTGTTCCGGGATACTGTAGAAACATGGCGGTGCAACATATGCGGCCTCCATAGAAGGGGCTCCAGCCCCCATGTAGATATAAACAGCTCATTCTAAGGTAACGAAAACACAACAATTCTTATTTTCATGAGATTATACATTAATCAATACATATTCATGAATATTATATTCCATTTCTGCCAAGTCCATTCCAGTAGATGCCACTAAATTCTACACACTGCACATTTAAAATGACGTTCGATTCAGGCAGACACGTTGGTCTCTAGTGATTGGTTAGGGAAAATCTAATCTCCCACGGATATCGGTTAGAGTGGAGGCAATGTCAGGCCGAAGATGGAAACGGAGTTGACAATTCTGTCTGATATCAGGCTAACACTATTCAGTTAGACCACTCTAAAATAAGTTTCCTTGAAATCACCATTCCCCTAAGATTATGTTTTCAAATGATCGGCAAATGATCTAAATATGGTCACATTGTGACTCGACGTCACACGGACTTGGTGGCCGTGACGCAGGTTGAGGAGCTGGGTTGCTATGGCACCTGAAAAATGAATGAGTGTTGAGTGCTGTTAAGGTTCATTGCTGCAGTGTCTCCGTGTAGATAATCACTGTGTATCGGATTTGGCTACATACAGTAAGGGCCCAGGGGCCCAAATTAATGAAGCCCTCAAACACCTCACCCGCTGGCTGAAAACAATTGATAAGACGCTGTTCAGAGAAGCACTCATATCCGATACTTGGCTATTTTTCAATCAGGCCTCATAAAATGTTGGTTCCTGATGGGGAGAATTGTACCAGGCTTAACACGAATTGGGGGATTTGAAAAATTATATTGCCAATTATACTCAATAATACATGATGAAATTATGACATTGACAGTCCTGTCCTGGCAAAAAAAAAAAAGAAAACACGGAAAGAACAAAAGCCAACCATAGGCTGTCGGACCCAGTCCTCTCCCCTAACAATCCAGAACATCATGAAACTGACTGGAAATAAAGCGCAAAAACGGAACCACCAGTATCGCCAAAATAAAAACATAACACAAACACAAACAATACAAATAAACATGGCATATTAATGACAATTTGCAGGTCGCAGAGGAAGGCCACAGAGGTCAGGGCAGGCTCTGGTCAGTCTTTCAGGACAATCTCCTGAAAAACTTCTCAGATTTTAGTCAAGATTCGCCCCAATTTGCCCCAAAATGAGAAGCTTGGGCCTTAAAAAAAAGAAGAAATAAGTAAAATCACCTTTACGTTATGGTTCCATGTGTGCTTGTGCATTTCTTGAACATGTTTTGTTTGAAAGTTTAAGGGTGGCTACAGTAGGAAAATGGAAGCGCCGCAACCTCTCGTTTCTAGTCTCTCACATAAGCGCGGATGTAGCCGAAAGAGCTTATTTGCAGGTGTGCACTAGAGCCAATACAAACCTGAAAATTCAGGATTTGCATTTCAATCAGGATAGAATAAATTAAATGAAAGCAATACTTATTGGAGTTGACAACTGTTTTGGTGATAGTACTCTATGATAGTACAATGTGACAATGTTTACCCATTGCTGTACTGGACCGACCCTGAGCTCTCCAAGTCCATGCAGGTCCTCAGGCCTTTTGTCAGGGAGCGATGGTGTCTGCATTTACCTCTACTAAAAAAAAATACAAAACAAACATTTGTTGCATTTGCATTGATCATCCTTATTAGTATTATTTTGAGGAAGTTGTGAGAAATCGAACAATGAAATCGAACATTAATCTCCCATTCCCACATCAACAGTAAACAGACTTATCAGCAAGTGCTCATTTCAAGAACAAAAGTTGGTTTAAGGTTTAAGATTTTATTGCATGCTTCTTGCATATAAACTCCCCCAGGGGAGGGTGAAATAAAGTAGAAGAAGAACGAAGAAGAAGAAGAACGATTTATTGATCACACATTTACCACACACATGCAGAGGGTGACACACACACACACACACACATGCAGTAGTGGCGAACGATGAGATACAGTCTCTGCTTTTATCCCATCCTGGCCGTCCTTCCTCCAGGGGCAGCCAGGAGCAGTGGGCAGCCCTCACTTTGTCGGCGCCCGGGGACCAATTCCAGGTGGTGGGTCCATGCCGTGGTCAGGGACAGGACAGGAAGTGTTCTAAGTATGTGGGAAATCGTGTAAAAAGGCAAAGGTAAAGAGAGTTTTCCTTTGTCCCCAACCCAGCCTTTGAATATAAGGTGGCTAGGCCAGTCTGGCCAAACATTCATCCATACTGTACGTAAGGAGAGAAGCTCTGCCAGTGCCATCGAAATCTCCATAATCCAGGTCCAAATGGCTGACTTGGCTACAATGCCGCTACAACTGTTTGCCAGCGGAAGCATTATTCCATATCCATGTCCAGCTGAATAACCACAGTGATCATCCTTCCTTAACTCCCGCCACTGGAACCACACAGACATGCCCAGTGGCAACCCTTCATCCCCAAATCCCATCAACAGCATCGTACGGGCCTCCTCCATGACCACATAATGGCACTCATTCACTCTGCGTTTTCGCACCGCAGGAACTTTTTCATATTTCGAAAAATCTTTGGAGGTTCTTCGCACTGCAGGGACTAGGAATGATCATTGTTCTTAGAACCCTATTTTAAGGGAATTAAGGGAGCTAAAAGCTCCTACTCCAGGGCAGGGACTTTCCAGAGCAACCAGAACCATGAGTGAATGATTGGTCCAGACTTAAGTGTACGTTGATTGGTTGAACACATGAGCCAATGGAGCACCGGCAACTGCCATATCAGACTGGCACTCACTGCGCGCCACCTTCCCTGTCCACCTCTCTCGCCCCCGGCGAGACCTTTGGCCAGGGCGGACTGTCGGTGGCCCCAATAAAAAATTCAATTTAATTAATTTAAAAAACAATAAAAATAGTGTTTTTATTGTAGATATATTTATTTTACCGTGCGATGTACCGGTGCAACGCAGCAGTGCCCGTGCCTTACGAAAGTCGGAGCAAAGTTTTAAATTACGCCTTGTAGATCAAATATGAGTTAAGATTCAGCAACTGGATTGCTTATTTTTCGTCTCAAATTTGTTCAGAAACAGATTTTGGTGAACTGATAAGGAGAAATAAATACAACACGGAACGCGGACGCCTATGGGCTGACGTCACTTCAGAGTTCCTACTGGCGGTGCGAACGCAACCAGAAAAAAATCCCTCGAAGGTTCGTAGTTCTCGGTTCTCAGTCCTAGTTCCCCTCGGCGAGTCCTTGGAACTGTTTGGTGCGAAAACGCCTTATGATGGCAACCCTGAAGTGACAGAAAGAATACAAATAAAGTCAGGGTGTATTAAATATATAAAATGGCAAGATTTTTGATTTGACTGGCTGTATTTTATTCCTAATGAAATGAAAATGAATGCTGTTATTTATATTAGTTGTGGTGCATGGGTAATAAAATAATTATGAAAGGACTTTTGAGTGTCTTGCCTACTGTATGAAATGAAATGAAAAAGTGCTGCCCGCTTTCCATGAGAAAAGCCAAGATCTCAAAATCTGGATTCCAGAATTATGCCTCAAATGTCAAGTCGATTTTGATTGCGATTTCCACATCGTCCATTAATACCAAAGCTGCCAACCTGACCGCAGAATTCTAAACATCACTGTGTCTCGATACTGAAAACTCAACGGATTTGGTTTAGTGCGTCACATCCCATCTCCGCTGGAAAGAAATGGACCAGGATTAACGAAATATTTCAAGCAAGCCAGGTAATATGATCGTCTACATTCCTTTTTCTCTTACCTTTGATTTTGAAGAGAAATGCTTTCTGTTTTTCTAGGAATGTATACAATATGTTAAAATTGGCTTTTGTATAGTATTGAGTAGACATTGTGGGCGCCATAGAAACAGTCTGGAGTAGTACAAAATAAATATCTCTAAAAATAAATATACATTTTCACTGCAACGCGGTGAGTGTAACATAGCCAAAGTCGATCCTTTTTTGACAAAAGTAAATGGGCATTACTTTTCAAACAGGTCCCTTGACCTCTCGCACCAAGATGCAGTATTTGATTGAAATTTGGCTCATTAGAATTGCAAGTGCCATGCCGGACATGTGTCAGCTACACAGGCTAAGTTAGCTTCAGAGTCCTAAAGAGTTCGTGTTCTACATGCAGTGAAAAGATGTTATCGTAGTCTTTTTTTCTTTTCCATATTTCTGCACACTGTGGTACCTAAACAGTCATGAATTGTAGAAATCGGGTATGGCTACAAAGCCGAGACTCAAAGCTGAATCCAAAAAGCGCAACTGCATCCATGTGTGATGAAATATGGCCTCAGGCATTAATCAACCGAATTGTAGTTAAAGGTCAGTAAAATCGACGTGGATGGCGTCAAAGCTGCAAAAATACAAATATGACCAATATGACCGTCCAACGCAAGGCCCAATACCTCCTCAGTGAAGCGTTCAGATAACTCCGATCAAGCCCCACGCGGTGAGTTCGACCATGAACATTGCATCGATCAAAGCCGATATCCTCTCTTCCTTAAGGAAAGACATCCATTGTAATAAGAGAAGAGCTGACGAGTGCTTTAGCGGATGATTCTGAAACTTTAAAGAAAATAAAGGCAGTGAAATTGCCAACAATACAACCGAAATTCGCACAGAAATTGATCACTTAAAAGCTCATGTAAAAGCCGTTGAGAAATCCAAATGTTACCGCTTTGTTATTAAAGGACGATGTCGACGGTACAAACCACTGTAACAGAACTCAAGAAGCAAGAAGAAATGTGCGAGAAAAGTGCGAGGACATGGAGGGGAGGATGAGGAGAGGTAACATTTGGATTGTGGGGGTCGCTGAGTAACCAGGATCAAGCTCTCTCGCAGCAGTTTCCAAACTTCTTAAGAAGTGCTCCAGATGGACAAAGAGACAAAAATGACACAATGATGAGACACCATGGACATCCTGAGGAAAGCCCGTGACCGTGGTGGTAAACTCAACGACATGGGTCTCCTCCAACATAAAGACCCCAACTAAAAACGTATAGAAACACTTTCCTGTCCTGTCCCTGACCACGACATGGACCGCCTGTAATTGGTCTCCAGGCGACGATGAAGTGAAGGCTGCCCACTGCTCCTGGCTGGCCCTGGAGGAAGGACAGCTAGGATGGGATATATGCAGAGAGTAAATCTCATCGTCACCACTCCCCACATGTGCGTGTGTGTCGGGTCGTTACCACCCTCTGCATACGTGTGTTGTATGACAAATAAATGATTTTTCTTCTTCTTCTTCTTCATACAGTGAAGTGATCTAAATCCTTCTACATATTCTGAATCATACATGTATCTTCGTCTTCCCAACAAATCGTATCTCTTCATGCATACACTCATACCATTACACGCATTCACACAACATCCCCCCCCTATTTTTTTATCTTTTCTTTCAAATTTGTACCTTTGTTTTATTCTAACCATTACAATTAATACTTCAAGCTGAAGTTTTTTTGTTTGTTTTTTGTTAAATTATCTATAAGCCATATATACTGTAGATACAGCTGAAAAAATTGAAAAAACAGTAAGCAAAATTGTGAACATGATTGAATAAGTTTCTGAAACTGAAAAATAAAACTAAGTTAAAAAAAAAAGTAAATGTGCTAGTTTGGGTTCCTATAATCCTTATTTTTGTATTACTGTTTACATTTGTACGGCTGTTCGCCTGTGAATACGCTGATGAATCTTAAGATATCCTGACGTACTGAAACCTTTCCCACATTGTTGACATTTGTACGGCCGTTCTCCTGCGTGAATATGCTGATGTACCTTGAGATGTTCTGATTGTCTGAATCCTTTCCTACACTGTTGACAGTGGTACAGTCCTTCGTATTCTGTGTGGATTCGTTCATGAATTTTGAGTTCACTTGATGAAAATTCTGTCTCGTCCAACTGGGATTTCACTCCTGGAAGAAAGAAATAAAGAGAAAGAAAGAAAGAATGAAACAAAGGAAGAGAAAGAAAAGTATGGAATACAAAGAAAAAGTCAGAGAGGGTATGAATAATTTAGGATGTTAAATAAAAAACCTGTAAAGCACTGTACCTTGAGAAAATGTTTGTAGTAGAAAGGTAAGCCTCTTATATAACCAAACTATGCATGTCAATAAAGTTTACTTAGTATCTTGAGTGTCTGTAGTGTTTATATTATTTTATTATTCTTAAATTCTGCAAAATTGAGGATATCGTAATCTGCCGACATTGATCCAGTTAACCAGCGATGTGGAGATGATTAAACAGCACAAATTGGTAGGAGAAAACAATAAAACGTTACCTGACTGACGTTCTCTGGTCTCCATCCCATCTTCATCACCATCTTCAGTCTCCGTTTCAGAAGAGTCTGAGGAGAGGAGCTTCTCATGAGAAGCTGGATCTAAGGTCCCAGCTGCTTCTGATAGTCCGCAGTCCTCTCCACCAGTTTCTGGATTCAGCTGTTCAGCTGAGGTGCTGGCCAGAGCTTCTGCCTCTGTGTTCTCCTCAGTTTGACTTTGATTAAGCTGGGACCAGAGTGCGCTCTTCACTTTTAAACACAGACAGGAAGGAATGGGAACTTGGTCCTCTTCCTCTTTAATGTGTGGAGGCTCTGGCTCCCCCTTGCCCAGACTGGGGCTCCACTCCTGCTGCTCAGGGGGAAGCTCCTCTGGAGGAGACAGCGAGCTGCTGGAGGTCTGGAGGCAACACTGCAATCGAGACACACAGTCAGTGAAGAAAACTAGGACAGTGTGTCCAAGCTGAGGTGAGAGTCACACATTCAGCGCTACCAAAGCCTCAACAAACATCATTACACAATGCTTTTTCTCAAAACAGTTATGTAGTGGAAACTTAAGTGACATTTTCCAGATCTTAGTAAAGTTAGACAATGGTCAAAGTATCACGGCTTAAAGTTTTGATGCACAAATACACATTGCCTTACCACAGCTGGTCTACTGGTCTTCGTGATCAATCTTTTTCATATCAAGGACCCTCAATTTAATACGTATTAAGTCACAAACTCTATTTGATACGATTGTGTCTCTGGGTCTCCAATCTGAGAAGTTTTTACAGTGAGATATGATTTAGTCCAAACTTCCATACCTACCTGTACTATAGTTAGAGAGATAACAGTGAAACTATGAGCCAGACAGTCATTACTGCACATGCTCTAATGGTTATATGGTCTTGTTAATTGAAATAATGGTGAATTTGAACTATTAACCGTTTTGGGGACCCCTGGGGGGTTCCCAGACCTCAAAGTTCAGAGCAACTGGTCTAGATCGTGATTATATGAACATTTTAATGCCCCATCATATTAAATATATCTTCATTGTAAACATTTCTGATCATATGTTAGTGGTAAAACCGATGTTGTTATCCGTTGTTCAATACCAATAGGAAACAATGATGCTTTAAGAATTAAGATGAAATAATTACAGTAAGATATTTTTCCTTGCATTATTAAATTGTTTTATTGTGTAGTGTTTCACATTTTGTAGCTATGTGTTTTAGAAATATGTCGCCTATGGAAAATATCTTGGATTCATATTTTTTATGACTTATATTTTTCTTTCCCTCTTAATTATTGATTATTCTCCTCATTTCAACTGTATGGGACAGAACGTGAATTAGATGGGTGGGTTATCTCCCGATCAGGGGCCATTCTGTGTGGAGTTTGCACGTTCTCCCCGTGTTCGCATTGGGTCTCCTCCAACATAAGGACCCCAACTAAAAACGTGCAGAACACTTCCTGTCCTGACCATGACATGGATACACCTGGAACTGGTCCCCGGGCCCCGACGAAAAAAGGGCTGCCCACTGCTCCTGGCTGCCCCTGGAGGAAGGATGGCCAGGATGGGATAAACGCAGAGACCAAATCTCATCATTCACCACTGTGTGTGTGTGTCACCCTCCGCATGCGTGTGGTTAAAAATGTGTGAATAATAAACAGTTCTTGTTCTCTTGTATGTGCTTCTTCTTTCTTTCTTTTAAAAGGCAAACAACTTCAGGGTGCATTACCGCCACTCACTGGTCTGGAGTGTGAATTGATCAAACCTGTTGCTTTCAGAAATTCCACAATGATCCGATCGCCGTTCTCTCCTGTATGGAAGTCTGTAGGGGCCATGCAATATTATTTTTTGGGGTTCAGTTATCTCACAAGATAGTGAAAGTTGTTATGTCGTGATCACAAGATAATCTATGTAATAGGTCCAAATAATATAAAGTCCCTTACGTATAATAATTATAATAAAAGGCATTTAATTAAAAAACAAAGGAAATATTAAACCCCATTAGAGGTAGAGGCTAATATATAATTTATATCATGGGTAGTTTATAATATAATCATATATATTCCATCAATGTACGACTGCGTGTCCCTAGGTGAGCTGCGGTCGCTCCAGCAACTCTGCCGTTTGCCGCAGGACACTGAACAAGACAGACAGATTTACCTTGTGATCATGACATAACGGAAGTTGTTATCTTGTGATCACGAGATAACGCAACCCAAAAAATTTACATTGCATGGCCCCTACAGACTTCCGTACTCCTGTACCTGTAGTAGGTAGTTTTAAAGTACGAGTGATGCTAAATTCTACTAACCTTGCGTGGCAGATGGATTCTCGTGAGATCACGATCACGCGACCGTGAGAATCCATCTTGCCAGGCTTCAATCTATCCGATTGTGTCTGAACCACAGTTGTTCGGCGCAATCGGCATCCTATGAGGAGCTGGGCGTGGTTTAGGCGTGACGACAGCGACTGTTCTTTCGAAAAGGAGGTTGATCGGATTGGTTGAAGTTAGCCCTTGATACTGTGATAGTTCATCCAATCAACTGCCAAGTATTTATGAAAGTGCCTGCCCTTTTCCAAACGGTTTCCATGGACGACTTCCCAGACGGTTGTGTGTAACAAACCATCTGGCGCGTCAGGTTAAAATTCTAGTCCTTCTTCATGTCTGTCATCACTTTATTTCTGTTTCCACCTCCCACCCATGTCGTCACAACTGAACTGTGGATTCATTTAAAATAAATGTCACGCCTTACTCTCTGTACTCCATATTTCCTGCCATTCATAAGTGGCCCATACAGCAAAGGATGGGCCGTAGTGACATGTATGACTACTCTTGCATATTTAGTTCAGCCACAATGAGCCAGTAGTATTTGAAAACTGTCACTTAACTTCAGCTGCTTTACATAGAGTAAGGATCATTATGGAATTAACATTAGCCACAGAAGAGCAATCAATCAATACTGGCCCACAGACTATAGGGTAAGACCAACATATATTTATACCTGTAAAAAAGGAAAATCTGGGGTCAGTGACAAATAGAGTAAGACGCACCTTTCAGAGCTCCTGCAGAATCCTTACTAATTTCATACTCAGCTCAACAGCTCATCTGTTTTTCAGGTGGTCTTTTGGGGGGATTTTTGACCCTTTTCCCCCATTCTTGAATGTTGGCGCCGTGCTCCGGTGGGTTATCTCCCGATCAGGGGCCCTTCTGTGTGGAGTTTGCACGTTCTCCCCGTGTTCGCATGGGTCTCCTCCAACATAAGGACCCTGACTAAAAACGTGCAGAACACTTCCTGTCCTGTCCTGTCCCTGACCACGGCATGGACCCACCACCTGGAATTGGTCCCCGGGCGCCGACAAAGTGAGGGCTGCCCACTGCTCCTGGCTGCCCGTGGAGGAAGGACAGCCAGGAAATAAATGCAGAGACTGTATCTCATCGTTCGCCACTCCTGCATGTGTGTGTGTGTCACCCTCCACGTGTGTGGTAAATGTGTGATTAATAAATCATTCTTCTTCATCTTCTTCAATAGGCCTGAGTATAATGTTTAAAGTCCCTTTACACTCAAAATATTAATAATTTTATTAGGCGCAATTACAAATATTATGTTTATTACCTTTTAATTGATAGAAAAGATTGACATAGTGTCAACCTGCATTGCAAATGATTCCTTAGGGTCTCAGCTTTCTGATAGTGTAAGGCACTTGAATGTGGCACCAAATGCTGACCCACTTCCACTAGTGATTACCCAGTGGTGGCACGTAGCAGAACAGGTACTGTTCTTTACAAAAAAATTGTCTCAGGAATTTGGGCACTACAGCCCTTAGCATTTATTGGTTAGTCCGACTGGTCGCCTGTCTGGGGATTACCATCCAATCCATGCCTCATTAAAGTGTAAAATGTTAAAATTAACTAAATGGAGGCCTAAACGACTTGGATTGCTATTTCCCCCTTAGGTTTAGACACTCCAGCCCCTAATTAGAGAGATGCGGTTCAAAATCCAAACTGCTCCATCAAACTAAGAGGTGTACGGCTCTTCTACTCGGTTTTTACTGGGGTTGACTGGATCAATGCTGGGTTTGTGACAGGGGACTCATTATTGTTCCTGTCTCTGTTATTGTGTGGAGATGGATTTTAGAGCATAGAAGCTGCAAGCTGTTATTTATTTCAGGACAGAAAACGCTGCCGGCCGCTTGTCCTTTCGCAAATGTGCTCACAGATTTTGACAGAATGACACAAATAAAATCCTCAATTATGTTAGGGTATACTGTACGTTTAGATGCTTAGACTACTTAAAATACCATTTGTATAGCCCAATTTTCAGAATATCCAAATCTTATATCTATTTTCATTGAAGTGTTACACATATAAGCCTCGTGCACGTCGTGTTCAGCAAAACATTAATTTCTTCATTTTAAGGTACATTTGCAGTTATATAGTATCAAAATCGTTCAAATTGAAATTAGTCAACATAGCTAAATCAATCATTTTGTAGAAATATATGGGTGAATAAAATGCTATGTAGTCTAAAGCAGCATTTCTTCCAATACTGACATCACAGTATTGGAACTCATATTCTCTCACAGTCTATCAGACTGGATTTGTAAATTTGTACATTCACTTTATTCTGATTTTGTTTATACACTCGTTGACAAAACGCCTTCTGAATCCCAAAAAATGCTCATGCTGTGCCAGTTTATTTGGGGAGCGGCAGTCGACAGCAATTTTGAGGTCTTGCCACAGATTTAAGGTAAGGCCTCCGACTGGGCAACTCAAGGACATCAATTTTCTTCTTAAGCCACTCCACCCTTGCTGTGGGCCGTTGTCCCGCTGAAAGACAAACATGCTCCCCTTTAAGCTTTCTGGCAGAAGGGAGCAGGGTTTTATCCAGGAACTCTCTGCACTGTGTTCCGTTCATCTTCGCATCAATCCTGGCCAGACTGTCAGTGCGTGCTGCTGAAAAGTATTCCCATGACACGATGCTACCACCACATTGGCGATGGTGTTACTTGGCTGATGCGTTGACTTTTGGGTTAGGTTTACCACTAACGCTAAGCCAGAAGGTTCCACTTTAGTCTCATCAGACCACAAGAGTGACTGCCACACCTTTGCAGTATCTTCCAAAGTATGTTTTGCAAATTCTTTACGGATAAGGATAATTTTGTTTCAGCCAGGGCTTCTTCGTTGCCATTCTTCGATAAAGGTCCTTTTCGTGCAATGCCTTGGAGCTTGTTGAGCCATGAGCATCGTGTTCAATTTCAGCCAGACTACTGCAACTTGGTCTGTCAGTCTTTCTTCCACACATCCGTCCAGAGACCACGTTTTTAGGGGCTGTAGTTTCCTACTTTTTCCTCTTCGGTATGATGGACCACCCAGAGTTCTGAGATATCTTCACCGCCTTTGAGATGGTCTTGTACCCTTCCCCACATCTGTGCTCCTCAGGAATTTCGAATGCTTTTTCATCTTAATTTTGGTTTGTTTTGTGGGTAATCTCTGCCATGCTATGATATTTCCTGAAGGTTGTATTCTGAAAAGGCATTTCAGAGAAATCAATGCATTTTGCATTTGCTCCCCTGTGCCTTTGTCTTTGTCAGTGTCTTTTGTGTCGACGCCAATCAGACCCATTCACCAGGATGTGTTGGCCTCTCTAGAGAGAACAGGTACAGAAACCCGCTTATTGATTGATGATATCAGCTTCCTACATGAAATGCAGCAAGCATGCAAGCAAGTCAGTTAACATTTATTAGATGCTGATCTTTACCTGTTAAACAATGCTGATGACAGACTGCGATATGACAACAATGGATAAAGTAAATACCAAATTCCCTTGTGACAAATATTAAAGACTCCAAAATCTTTCCACCCCTGAATAAGTGAATATCCACTCTGGGAAGATATATAAGAAAAATCAACATTGACAAAACGACAAGTTCTCGGTAAAACAAACAAACGAACACACAAATAAAAGCACAAAGAGAGTCTCGTCCCGTTTCTTGTGTTTCAGTATTTCTTTAAAAATCAAATCATAACCATCAGCTCTGTTTTTTTTTTTTTTTGTCA
>OMKR01047745.1:0-11176 GCA_900302355.1 Cyttopsis rosea | reverse complement strand
AGGTAAAACCTTTGAAAGATGGCTTTTGGGAATCTACTGAGGGTTTTCCTGGGGCTGGCAAAACCAACAAATCTTTCCATTACCAAAGAGTTATAGAATATAATTAGATCCATTTTCTTCTGCCTGTCATGGTGGCTGGTACTTGAAACAAAAAACATTGACTTTTACACCGCTTTGCCGGTGAGGTGAGGAGGCAAAAAGCACCCAGAATTGTCCCTGTGTCTACGTGAAAACACACCACTTAGTGAACACTGGCCTTAGCGAGCACAGAGATTACGATGGTTGACCTTTTCAGTGAGAGTCCTCCTGCGATTTGGCATTAAATAAATACCAAAGAAAGGTCGAGGGCACAGAGATCTAAATGTTTTCTAATGTGGTTTTGGGGAGTGCACCCATCCTGGCACGTTTGACGTTTTGACACGCAGTCCTTGTGATGAGCGGAACCCTGAGCACCACCACCCCCATGTCTCTCAAACCACAGGTACATACCCAAGTGTGCCCTTCCGTGTGTTGGGGGGACTGGGGGGCTTCTGTGTTGGGGGGTTGGTGCGAGGGAGCCCTCCTGCACCTGCCTTCATGTTCTGGGCACTGGCCTGGAAGCAGAAGAGTCAGGTTGAATCGTTGATGGGACAAAGAGAAAATAATAAAAGAACAAGTTAAAGAAAAGACTGAAATACAGTTTTGTAACAGTAAGCACTCACGCTGCCACAGAACATAGCGCCACCACTGCAATGCAAATAAAACAAAACAACCAGACAAACAACACACCAAAATTCTCCCCAAAATTCTTACCTTAAACCTTAGCAACCACTAAGGTTGGTTTTAAAGTTTAGTTAGGCAAGCAGAAAGAGAAGAGTAGAGAGGAAATAGGAGAATTAGTGGAAACCAAGTGAGAAAAAACAAACAGATAGAAGTTAACAATAACAATTGGATTTGTTCAGGCAATATCCTGATGATACAAATGCTTCACACACACACACACACACACACAGCTAAGAGAGGTCGGAGAAGAAGACCAACGCAAGAATCATCCAACTTCCAGGGCTGATGTCTTCAATCTAATACTATGCATGGTGTGCCGGTCAATCTAATTATTGTCGTAACCTTATAAGCTACAGTTAATAGTCGTGGTGAGTTGTCAAATGTCGCACCTATCTTTGTAGAGGGACTAGAGTGGATTTCTTCCATTATTTAAAGTAAGGAGGGAATCTCTCTCAATCACCACTTCCAATATATCCCTAACTGATTTAACATTTTCTTTTCAGTCAGCTTGAGGGGGTGGAGGTTTGAATTCCAATGCAGCCACCAGCTGATTTCACTGATTAACCCTCTTTTAATCAGAGAGGGGAGGGTATTAATTATGGAATTCTGCTGGTGTATGTGCTGTTTGGGATGAAATTCTTCGCTGTGGCTCATAATTTCCCACCACATCTATGAACTATAATTGGCATCCAGAACGTTCCCCCACCACCGTGTCTCAAGGCTGATTACACGTCTATTCCAAATTACTCATCATCACTCAAACCAATAGCAGATTGCCAGGTTTTTTCCCTGAAGCGACCGAGAGCTGTTTCGCCGCGATTCATCCATGATTCATCCATGATTCACTCACATCAGTAAAGACTCCTCACAACTGTTCAGCATTTTCTCGTTTGTAAACTGCAAACTTCATTTACGTACGTACGGTGTACGCTGCAGTTAGTGGCTTTTAGCTGTTGCTATTTTGTATTTCCTTTTTTAATTGTTACTGTTCATTTTTTGTCCTGCTTTGGTCCCAATCTTGAATTTACTGGCAAGCACTTTGTAAACTTACAAAGTGCTACATAGCTAATGTTAGCATTATTGACATTTTTATAAGTACACTTCACATATTAAAATAATCAATTTGTCAAAGTGTTGATGAATGACATTTATGTGTATAAGCATCTGGACTGGACTGTATAAATCATATTTCTGCTTTTTTTTTTTTAAACACAAATCCATTATAATGGTTGAGCAGGGATTTAAAACAGACTTGGATAGACCAGACACCAGGGCATCATCCCCAGATGTTTTATGAATAGCCCCGAATCTAAAATAGCCCCAATTTATTTTTACAAAAATAAGAATAATAGAAAAATAGCCTCAGATCTCTTCACCTGTCATTCTGATCATGCATTAAAGCCCTCGAAAATAATATGATATCGTATCATTCAAGCAGCAGATCTGTTCACAAGCACACATTTTGTGAGAGAGAGAAATCGGGAGGGAGCGATCGGCGCCCGTGTCTTATTATGTTTTTATTTTAGATGTATTTTATTTTACTCTGTTTGCTTATTGAATGAAACAAAAAACACTGTGCGTAATGGGGACACAATCTCAGTCACTCTCAGTCACCCCCCCTCCCCTTGGGCTGATGTTGAAGTTCCTGTTAGTTAGAAATAGTACTTGAAATTTCACCAAGAATGGCAAATGTCCAGATCTGCATACAAACCTCGTCTATGGTCACGGATAAAATATAATTATAGATTTAATCCTGAAGGGACATAGATGATGCAACCTACCTTGACTCCATGTCCCATGTCATCCAGCAGGTTGTAGTCGATGGGCTTGCGGATGTAGCGCACGGGCCTCTCCGGATTGGCTGGAGCAATGATCTTGTGCGTGCGGGATGTGTTCTTATTGGTGGTGAGGATGCCAATCTCCCGCCTTGCCACCTTTTCTTTGTGGATGTCCACTGTCTGGGGGCGGGATGCCATAGAGAAAAGGAGGTACTTTCAACAACTACAGCATTTGAAACACAACTAGAAACAGGTTGGGTGGGGGTTTTGGAGCCCCAGTTTGAGAACCCCTGTTCTAAACCAGTGATTCCCAACATGGGGTGCAAGAGATCTCAGAAATATTGGTTCAAAAATATCAAACTTATATAAAGGAAGGAATCTGTCTGTCTGTATGTCCAAGATCATCTCAACAACCGTTCATCTGATCTACTTCACACTTGGCAGGTGTATTGCTCGGGACCCAAGGACATGCAGTGTCAAATTTGTGCAATTTGGACATGCGGCGCGTGTAATATTAATCAACTTTGAATAAACAAGCGAACAGCAAGCCGCTCAGTGGGGCGGGGCTTCAGGGCTGCGACTGAGTCACTTACGTCTGCAGTACAACCCCAATATGTAGTCGGATGTGTTTTTTCCCATGAAAAAGAGTGCATTTCCGGTGTATGACTTGAATCAGGTAATAAACATAATATGTAGTCCTGTGAGGAACAATGTATTTCCCCCCCTAGACGCCGCAACTTGGGTGTGTTATTTCCTGCGAGAAAGAGCGTATTTCCCCAGTATTTTTCATCGTGATTTTCACGAGTGCAACCCGTACATGCAGCAGTTCAAGTCAGAATGTGTAGTTGTTTGGATGAGCAAACAGGCGCAGCACTGGTGTGTTCAAATCAAAATTGTAACAAAATCCACTGTTGTTGTCATGTATTGCCTCTATAATGTAATGCCTCTACTAAAAAAGAAAGTATCACATCTTTTAAATATCTCAAGATTGATTGGAGCCCCTGGACTACTCAACCAGTGTAATCAGAAAATAAAACAGGAAGACTGTTGTTGTAAATAAAGGTGGTTTTATGAGTACTGGCATTTGACAACAAATTCTTGTCATGCCTTCCTTTTTACAATTCCCAGTTAAAGACATTGGCATTCATCCAGTACATTGCCTCAAACACTCCATGTCTGTGCAGCACATGCGCTTCGTTGATGTTCAGTGGCATGTGACCAACTGCAAATCGTAGCCACAAGCAAATTAGCATCGAGGCTAGGGCTGACTGATAAATCGCATTTTCATCGCCATCGCGATATGAACATGTGTGATAAACGCATCGCAAGACTGAAGCCTGAAACATGATGAATAAGAAAAATCATTTGATTAAAAAAAATTATTATTATTATTTTTAATCCGCCGGAGAGAACGACGCCATCCGCGATCGATTAACTAGTGAACAACGCATTCTCTGTTGGAAGACACGGACACGCGACTCTCCGGTTGAAAGGGCGCCAAAAGCAGGAAGTGATGCTGCGTTCATGGAACTCGGAAAACTTGAAGTGATAATAGTGAAAACTGTAATTTGTGTAGTTTCCCCCCCAGATATAAATTTTTTTATTTCAAGAGATGTTTTTGTTGAGTTTAGAAGAAAATGGGGAGCAGGGGAAATTCAACTTTAATTTCTTATAGTTATAATGTCTAATATGCACACTTCAATATTTGTGTATTTATCGTAAGTCATATCGTCATAGCAATATTGAACAATGTTATCGCACATTTTCCTCATATTGTGCAGACCTAAACGAGGCAATGCGTTGATGTAAATTCACCAAGGGGCTTAGTGAGGTCTTGAAAAGTTGGATTAGGACAGACAAGCGCTTCTGTCAGAAATCTTTATACAAACCCAAATCTATCCAAATAAAAAAAAAGGAGATATCTGCCATGTCCATGAACCACCTCCAAACACAGCAAGGTCAGCATTCGCTTCCCACCTGGGAGATGTGGTTGATGGAGGACTCCATGCGACGGAGCTGGGATGCCTGGATGTCCAGCATCTGGAGGACATTGTTGGCCAGGGTGTTGATTAGGTAGGCTACGCTGGCCAGGGACTGGGTGGTGTAGTTCTTAGTCTCCTCCAGTGCCCTGTGCTTGTCGGGGGACTGCCAGAGGGAGAGATTTATTTTAACATTTTAAGACAGATAAATCAGACTTACCCTTTTATCTCTACAAACCTTTAACATAGCATTATGAAACAGCAAAAAAAAACGTGGTAATAACTGATTGTTGATTATGATTATGTTTCTCTCACTAGCCCTAATTAATATTCATGAGCTGACCTTTGATTGGCAAGCTTGCTGAATAGCCAACAGAATTAGGTCGGCGTGACTTCCCAATTTGATGATAATATACGATAGGCTGTGTGTAAATGAGTGGCTCTGATGACATCATGAGAAGATGAACTGGGGAGAGCTCTTTAAAAACAGAAAATACCAATTTCAAATTTCTATTTCTATTTTTTCACTTGGAGGAGATCTTAGTATATACTGGTCTGAATATAAATAAGGGGGTGGCTGGCAGCAGCCGACATTGGACTAGGAAAGACAACACACTGCGGGAAAATCAATCAATCCGAGAACGAACAGGAGTATGATAGTGTGTGTAGTATGAGAAGAAGAATGATTTATTAATCACACATTTACCACACACATGCGGAGGGTGACACACACACACACACACACATGCAGGAGTGGTGAACGATGAGATACAGTCTCTGCATTTATCCCATCCTGGCCGTCCTTCCTCCAGGGGCAGCCAGGAGCAGTGGGCAGCCCTCACTTTGTCGGCGCCCGGGGACCAATTCCAGGTGGTGGGTCCGTGGTCAGGGACAGGAAGTGTTCTGCACGTTTTTAGTCAGGGTCCTTATGTAGGAGGAGACCCATGTGAACACGGGGAGAACGTGCAAACTCCACACAGAAAGGCCCCTGATCGGGAGATAACCCACCGGAGCACGGTGCCAACAGTGCCCCAGGCGGGAATCGAACCCACCCTTCTTGCTGTGAGGCAGCAGTGTTAACCACTGAGCCACTGTGCGAGATTATAGAGTGAGTGAGGATGATATATATGTTATGCATATTATGTGACAGGGAATTGTTCATGTGAATTGATTTTAGGTCATTTACATTTTTTTTAATTTCATGACATTTTTTCTTGTTTATTTTAGTTAACCAATATTAAGGCTTAAACCTCCGTATGGGTCCTGACTTTGAGAAAACTCCTGTATGGGACACCAGTCCATCACACACACCATTCACAACCACAGTAGGGACAATTCAGGGTGTTCAGTTAGCCTAAAGTGAATGCACGTTGAGGTGGGAGGGAAAACATGCAATGTCCAAGCAGACCAGACCAGACCAGAGCCTCAAGCCCAGCCGAGACTCTGGGAGGCAACAGCGCTTACCACTCTGCCACCTTGCTGTACAGTAAAACTCTCTCTCATTAAGTGCAAAAAGCTCTACCAAAGTGCAAGCTGCGGAATGAGCTTAGGGGTGGATAAGAACTGGACGGCAAGTCGGCAACAGTCCCTTTAAAAAGCAGAGCTGAGCCAATTACGGCCGGGAGGTTAGGCCCATACGCATAGCATGTCTGGTCGTCTAAGGCAGATAATGAAGTGAATTAATTAATTTCACGACTGTGGTAATGACAACGCTGACCACACGGGCTACAACTGAACCATCATCAGACAGCCCTGCAGGACGTTCTCACAGGGAAGGCGCTATTCTGAATCCTGGCTTACAAATCAGATGCTGTGGCAGGGGAACATTTCCTTTAACTTGCTTTAATAGCTTGGCAGTGTTCATGAGACAGCTGCAGTTAGTGAAAAAATAAAAGAAAACAGGGTTTTGGAGACAATGAAAGCCAGAGGTTAGGCAACGTGTGCGGAGCAGGCACGTCAACACAGGCATCAAAGGGCAAATGGACTGGCTAATATGTTCCTGTTGGAAAACTGAGTTCTCCAGGAGACGAACGCTCTCCTTCCTGCCTTTTTAAAACATTCTGCTATCCCTTGTGATTAGCGTAACCATCAAAACTGATACTTTCGGTGCCTGCATTAGAGGCAGACCCAAACGTAATCAATTTTTGTGAATCAATGGCAAACATCCTGACGAGATCTCCAGGTTTTTATCCCTCCCTAAAAGGGATGGACCAATTTGTGTCAAAATAAAGCTAAAGCTAGACTGAACCAGGGCTACAACAGGGTAAAATGTAACGCAGCACTAAAATCAGACATTGTAAATTGTACTGGAGTGCTTATAGTAGATTCATAACAGCAGTAATTACTCATTAAGAACATGTATTTAGTCGGTTCTATGCATTCATTTACGCAAAACAATGGTTCTACCGCTTGGATGCTCATTCAGGTTATTTCTACAGGTTCTCAATTCTTCAGATATAACAGCAACTGGTTTCACTGGTTAGAAGTGAGAGGACCAAATCAACTGGTGAAATCAGCTGATATAGTGTTTAAAAAAATACACATGGTATGGAACCATTGCCTTGCATTAAAGTCTATTCATAATGCCACAAACAGTGATAGATGTAGCAATTAATTATTTACGCAGTTAACATCCTTAGTTACCAATTTCACTAAATAAATCAAGTACCCAGCCTGGTGGAAATGGAATGTACAAATTTGTTTGGCTAGCAGAGTACACATCTCACAACATCTGTAAAATACAAATATAAAACAGGGTCAAACACACATAAAACACATACAATGGCTAAGGCAACATGAGGTGTTTAAAAAGAATTACAATGTCTAAAAATATAACTGCTGTGGGGACAAATTAATCTTTTAAATCTATTTTTTACAAGCGCCACTATGTTAGTGACTGTGGTGTCGGCGGGGCGCTCAGTGTAAACCCACAAGTGAGAATGATTTGACAATTAAGTGAATTCAAGAGCAGTAAATCAAGACCAATAATTAAGAAATAAGAGAAATGGAAAAGCATTCGCTGAGGAACGATCGTGATCCTTCCTGGTTTATATTGATGACCCAAAATTAGTATAATGTTTACGTTCTTTATTAAATGGATTTTAATTGTTTTTATTTATTTATTTTTATATATTTTCTTTTATTAGCTTATTCTTACACCGTTTTCATTTTGCTTGCTTTGTTTGGTTTGCTTTAATTGTTACCATTTGATGGCCTTCTTTTAATGTAAAGAACTTTGACTTGCTTATCATATGAAAGGTGCTATACAAACACAAATAAAGGTTATTATTATTATCATTTGACAGAGCTTTTCTCCTCATCAGGCCTCATCAGATGGCGCACTTGATATTGACATTGTAGATGATATAGGCCAACATTGGTATCTACTACAGTAGTAACTTTAACCTTACAACAAGGGCTTACAACGTACCGTACATTATCAAAATGGCCCTGCTATTGACATTCATACCATGGCCACAGAAAAAAAAAGCTGGTTTCTGATTGGCTGGCAGGTGTCCATTAAAACCCCATATCGAGAGACCTGCAAACACAGTTTTGGTCAACAGTATAATCACTGTTCTGAATTATTGCACATGATACACTAAAGGCTACATTTTTAATATTGTTTTTCTATGGCTCTCCCTGCGGTAATACACCAAATACACAGACACCAGCAGACATTATTGACAAATATCATTTTACTACCAGAAGTTCAACATTTCAAGCTCTTGTACACCACAAAATGTGGTGTATGATTACGCAATCTTGCACGCCCACACACTATGAAATAAAACTATTTCTTGAAGCTCGTTCTGCCCCTTTGCAACGACAGCCTTTTAGGATCAAGTCCGCCATCTGTGTGGAAGAAGCCCCCAAACTTTTGTTTGGCTTGCAGCTCAGTTTCACATTTTATTAACGATGCCGTTGCAGCTGTGTGTTAAATTTGCGTTGCAACATGTTAATGGTTAAGCAAATCTGTTAGCATAGCGTAAATATAAACACAGCCCCTTTTATTTGGCCACGGTATAAGCATTGCAAGGGAGGCAACTCCGTGTTGCGCGGTAGAGTTCTTCGTCACCGCCCTTTTCCAACATTTACGTATATCAAAACACCTTGTCGCGTATTATCGCTTTCTTACGCCACACCAGAAAAAATACTAACTTCGTAAGTTAGTAATCATAAAAACTAAGTTCATAACTATACACTAAGTGAAAAAGAGACCATGGCATGCGGTGAGCAGATGGGGTGGGGTTGGAACGGCGATGCAGGAGAGCTACTAAACTCTTCACTTCCGCCTCTCAAAACGGCCAAAAACATTGTAACCGACCTCCGGGTGACACCATCAGCCACAGACACCATTCTGGATGGCAGAGTGGAAAATCTTGCCGGGCAAGAAGAAATAAGAGCCAGCCAGCTGTGAACGCCTTAATGGCACTGCCTAAATCGCTCAGCAACCTGTCAGACCAGATCAGCCTTACCCATCAATGATGTCAGAATCCAGTTTCACACCGAGTCAAAGCTTCTTCCCACCAATAGCAAAAACAATTTCAAGGACTGTATTTAAAAAGGCCTGTGTCCACACAACCAGAGAGGCTCTAGCCAACGGAAAAGCTTCAAGTGTGATATACATCACCGATCCAAAGTCATATAATCACATGCACAATCACAGACTCATTTGTTGTTCACAGAAACGAAACTCTGCGGCGCAAAAGATGAACAGATGTAGTCATATTGGTAAAATGTAGATACAACGCAGAATAAACAAAATCACTTATAATCGGTGGTGAAAGTAACAGAGTATAACTACTTTGTTCATGTACTTAGTGTGTACTTAAGTAAGTTTTTCAAGTATCTTACTTAAGTATATTCTGGTTCGAGGGCTTTAAATTTTCACTACACTGCACTTCAAAGCAAATATCTACTTTATACTGTACTCCATTTCTAACACATTTTATTTTAGTTTAAAAAACAACAGGATTTATATTTATCTATATATCAAAAGTATATCCCACAGGGTATGAGAAAAATCTATCCTAAACTATAGAATAGCAAAACAAAATTGTATAAACAATTTTTTGCAACTTGTAATCAGCATCTGCATGAGCATGCAGAAAGGTAATACCAAGGCACTGGATATGACAAGTAATTACTTTTAATCATTTAAATGCATTTAAAGGTGCAGTGTGTAGAATAAAATAGTCACAAGTATGTTTTAACTTAGAATGAGCCGTTTAGATCTCCATGGGGAGCGGGCCGCCTCCACGGAGCGTGCAATGTGGCATTTCTACAGTAGCCCAGAAGGGTCAAACCAAACACTGGCTCTAGAGGAGGGACTTTCGTGGCCACCGTAGCTTCTCCTACACGGACGGGAATTCAATTGATTGCAATCCGCAACCTCACCGCTACATGCAGCTAGATCTTACACACTGCACCTTTAAGAGCAAGTACTTCTAGACTTGTACTTAAGTAGAAATGTCAAAGTGCCACTTTTACTGAAGTCATTTTGTGTCAGGGTATTTGTACTTTTAAGTATATTTACACCGCCACTGACATCTAGTAATAACATCGTTATAATTCAGATCTACTCATCCATCGTTATCTTTAACTCACCCTGTGCATTGAACACATTTTGTATATTCTGTATACTTTTGAATATTTCGTTATTTTAGTTGTTGTTGTTTTTCTTTTTAGACTGTTGAGCTGTGTCGCGCTAATACTCTGCACTGTAACATCAAGACAAATTCCTTGCATATGAAAAAGCACTCCTCGGCCCAATAAACAGATGCCGACGTCCTCAAAATGTCGTTTATACTGACTCGAATCGAGTCTCTGTGGCCTCATCGATTAACCCAGTGAACGGGGCTGTGGTGTGGGCTGCCACCACCCCCACCCCCCGTGTCAGATCCCTCAAACAGCTAGAAGACACTGCATACTAGTGCATATTAAAGGAAGGGTATCGATTCAAGTACCAGCCTATTTCATACAACACGGCAACGCGGTGTCCGTGGCAGCGCGCTCGGTCTGATAAAACACGCTTCGCACCCAGGGCAGCAGCTTTTCTCTTATCGACTGATCGCTTGTTTTACCGATCGATCAGAGCATCCCCGGTTGATGGCAGTGGCACTGTGGCTAGCGTTAGCCGTGCAGCTTAGCCTCAGCTCGGGCGTTAGCCGCCGATCGTTTTAGCAGTCACGGATGTTTTAACCCGTGTGAATAAGCGGGGTATACGTGTACCTCAAACGACTATCGGACGGGTATGTAGAATCGGCGGGCCCGTCGACAGACCGAGGCGAGGCTGCTTATCATGACTGAGAGCCGGAGCTAGTTAGCAGCAGCTAACTAGCTAGCCTAGCGTCGCCTCTTCGCCCGCCGTGTCTTCGCTTCGGCCGCGTCTTTTAACTCAACGTCCCGCGTCAGACGACACCCACCTGGACATAGTTGCTTTCGCAGTACTCCGCGACTCTTTCCAAGTTGGTAAAACTATCGAGTAGCGCGCTACGTCCTGCCGGAATCTCTTCCTCCAGAAGCATTTGTAGCTCCGCCATTTTCACATCTTTAGCAGTGTGTGTGTGTGAGTGAGTGAATGTTACGTGTGTGTGTGTGTGTGTGTGTGTGTGTGTGTGTGTGTGTGTGTTGACTCAATGTGTGGTGTGTTGA
>OMKR01047744.1:0-11900 GCA_900302355.1 Cyttopsis rosea | reverse complement strand
TGGTTATACATTATACATGTGATTATGAATAGAGTTGTCAAAATACTTTGTTTTTGTACAATGAAGATGAGGGCGTGTACTGCGGGCGGACAAAACATGACACAACCAGTCAACCAGACAGCAGTTTTTAAGGGGAACACGGTGAAGGAAACTCAGAGTGGAAAGGTAGAAAAGGGGGGAGCAGAGGGTTATGGGTACAAAACACCAGACAATAGGCGGGAAGATTGGTTAGAGGTGGAGTAGAGCAGGGATTCTCCATCCTTTTCATCCCTGAGGACTCGCATGCATTTACAATTAGTTACTTTTCCAACTGAGGGACCAATAATATGATGAAACAAGCCGGTAGAATCTGGAACAATCTGCGATGCCTTTAAAGTCCATCTATGTAACGTTGATTGTCTTGTGTGCAAAAAAAACAAAAAACGACACAAAAACTTTAGTCACGTCGAGATTCAAATTTGAATTTAGTGGGAAAGATAATGCCAACTGTCTAAGGATTTTGGCTTACATTTTTTGATATTTAACCCTCATGCTATGCCTACTCGTGACGCCCGGCCTCCACCGCAAATCAGTTTTGTGACTTGTGAACGCCTTTATTCCAATCGATTTTAAATTTTTCAGATTTTTTTAATTTTTCATCAATAATGTTTTGGGGTCATGAAAAATATGATATATACTGCTAGGCTTTTATCGGTTTGGACACACAGTGATGTTGTGAAACAGAATCATAGACCAGAATATCAAACATCAAACAACATCAAAATATTCCCTCAGATCACTACTCCAGGTCAGAACTGTCCCACTTCTAAGACACAAAATCAATCAGTGGGAATGAATGATGTTTTTCAACTGAAGGTATCAACAACAGTATAGAGATGAGAATTGTCCACTGCCCTGTTTAAATCTATCTAAATGTATTATGTCTGTAAATCTTCATCAAAGTTAAGCTGTCTGTTAAAAAAAAAATCATAATTCTGCAAATTCAATTTTCATCTTTCTTTAATCCAAGCAAGCACTTACAATCAGTTAATTAATTTCATTCACTAAAATGTGGTAAAAAAACAAAAAAACAAAAACAAATTGGAGATGGGCCCAAATGCTGATTTGCACTGTGTCCACGTGATAAGAACAAAACAAACTCTTTCGAAATATTTGCTCAGAATGGGATGGTCTCAGTGAAACGATGAAGCTGCAATACCACCTATGACCACACGAGGCGCCAGAGCAGCCCAGGCGTTAAACTCTGCAATTGAAACACAATAGAACTGGAAAGTTCCGGTTGGCAACCCTGATATAGATCGAATGAGCATTAAAGGCACCTGTTGTGGTCGATATGCTGTTAGATATTGAGTGTTATCTATTCTAATTGGTACGTGTCTGCACCAAAAATCGACTCAACCCCGAAATTGACAATAAGCACTCGAAGTGAAGCCCTAAAATCCGACAAGATATTTCAAAATGTTTTGTCCCCAGGCCTTAAGACGTGGACGCCTTTTTCATTTTTGTTTCTTTTTCACAAGGAAGGGGAAGCAATTTCACTTGCCATCTATTTTGAAAAGCTCATACGTGAACTCGATTAAACTGGCAGTCATGTAACACCTCGAGGTGAAGCCACTAGTCTAGTTACTACTAATTACAAAATAACGCTCCATTCACAAATGTGTCGACGCGTGATAATCCGCAGGTTTTATACTGTTCGAAATTACTCTTTATAGAATGTAACCGGTGTCATGTAGCAATAACCCTGCGATAGCACCCTCGCTTTGCCAGAAACGGCTTGTTTCAGCTTGTTGTGTCTAAAGGCCGAAGAGGCGGAGAGGCGTGAAGGACGGGCCCGGTGCAGGTGTGCTCCACAACATTTCTACAACGTTGCTGTAGAAACTACGTTAGGATATAAGTAGTTCTAATGTAATAATTTATTGTCATTCATTTACAACCAAGCAGTTCACCCATTCGGCTGCCGCAAGGCTTTTCATTGCCGTTCCTCCTTCAAGACTCTTTGCTTTCAGTTGTTCGAGAGTCAAACAGCAATAATGCCCAACATCACACCAGGGGAGTAATCATCACTTTTAAACCTTTAACTCCATCACGCCAGATTTACTGTACCACCAGGCTCAAAATTCTAGCAGTCCAAAGACGGCCGACCATTCGACGCTTAAGGTTTCCAGCCGTCGGCGTGGCCCCCGGCGATAATTTAGCGGAATACATCTTGACCCTTGTGAATCTCCCTCTTTCCGAGACACCGTTTGCGGCGGTCACGGTGCGCTGCTGGTGCACCCTCACAGGATATGTTCTATTTTTGAAAAGCGCGGCGGTACACATGCAGGAGAGAGCTTCAGAACGGCCACCAAATTGCCTAAACTGTTGGGGGGTTTACTGCTAGTTTACTACTAGATTACTGCTAGATTACTGCTAGATTACTGCTAAATTACTGCTATTGCGGCATTTCAAATGTTACTTTTGTCAAATAGGGCTGGGAAGTAAGAATCTGTCTCTGTTTGGAATCTGTTCCAAGTTGCCTAATTCAACGGTCAATCACAAATAAATGGCTGAAAGTGAGCCATCCAAACAGTTGGTCCACAAGTTCAGTCTAAATCGTCTTCATACATCTGACATTTTATTCAACTTATTATCAAGTATTGATCGTAATTGGAATCCTGATGATCCCCAGCCCTATTTGCTGATGTAAAAAGCTTGTAAGTAGCCAGCAGATCACTGTCGGCCTTTTTATTATGTGTTGATACATTTCCAATTCAATGTTTGGTTCTCCTCCCCGTAGTCAGCCACTTCTTTCCTGAAGAGCACAGTCACATGTCACACAGTACTGTCTTCTTTTGTATTGACGATGATTGTAACAATAAAATCAACGACTTGACCGCGCTCCCTTGGTCTGACGAGGACGATTCCCCAACAAAACCACCAAGGGGGAGGCACAGCGATCACGCCAAGTTATGCCGGCTTCGCATTTATTTTTACTTTTGTTTACTCTGTTGTCGGTGTGTTGCATTTTGTAGCATGTTTTATTTGGAGTAGCCAGGTTTTTTTTAATGTTTTTTTTCTCCTGTATTTTTGGTTCAATCTCATTAGCAAAGTCCTGACTCTGTTGAACTTCCTTGTTCTAGACCTATTTCCTACTTTGGTTTCTTTGCATCTGTTATCATGTTACTATTTTGTAATAAACCATCTTTACAGTAAAATGTAAATGTGAAAAAAAACAAAGAAGTCTTGGAAATCGTTTTCTGCCTTGTTGGCCATATTGACGCAAACTTCCACTATTTATCGTCAAAGTGCGACATGAGTCTAATTAGATTCATTCACAAGCTGAAATTTACAATGGTTTTGAGACGATTTGTACAATTTTAGATTTTTTTCTGCTGTCTCTCGATGGAGATAGTTGGATAATGTTTAGCCTTATACTTATATTGAGTTTACTGAACGGATATTTACTGTATTGGATTACATTCGATTGTGTTATTCACTGTATTGGATTACATCCTTGGATGAATACTTTTTCATTTATTATTTTTATTTAACCTTCATTTAACCAGGGTAGCCACATTGAGATTGAACTTCAGCAGCACATGAAGTTAAAAACAGTTAAAGACCTTTCCTGAATCTCCCCCTTGGGAATAATAAAGTAGGAAAGTGGGGATTATCCACAACATAACAGCTGAATTCAGAATCAAATCTCAAGATGTAACCTCACTGACGTGACCAATGTGCTCTTCTGACCGGTCTGAAATCCAACAGTATTGCATTAGTATCCACAATTCATCATCTCTGGACCAATGGAAGTCTGTGTCATTTATTGCGAGATAAACTGAAGCCTTGAAAACCCGTTTGGCAAGGAGTAATATTTTCCGGCCCAAGTACAGTTTTATAATGAATTATGTATGCACAACAAAGTACAATTGTTTTTTTTATCTACTTACAATCAATATTGAATGATGTTTTGCAGCAATTGGAATGTGGTTGGCTGTGTGTGTGTGTGTGTGCGTAGCCACGGTTAGACTTGGATTTCTTCTTTAAACTTGATATCTGGCAGAAGCGCTTTTGGGTCTTTTGGTTTCCATGGCGATGAGGGCCTGTCTGTTCCTCTTAAACCTACAGGCTGGGAAAAAAGTTTATCTCAGGACAGAAATATAAAAAAGCAGCAGGAGTCCATTGACAGGAATTGTTTCAAACCATCTCATTGGGTCAGGTATCGGGGGCCGTACGTCCCACATTCATTTAAATAAGTAATAAATAAATTATTTTAACCTCTTGAGATCCAGGGTCCAGACCTTTGAACCCGCCCACTCCGCCGTGTGAACTGATTCTTATGGTCTGGAATTGCGACATGGAACAGCGAGTTCTCCGGTTGAGAAAACATTTGGTCCAATGATTAGCCAATCAGCGCCGCAGAGGGACTAATGATTAGCCAATCAGTGCCGCGGAGGGACTAACGATTAGCCAATCAGCGCCGTGGGAGAACTAACGATTAGCCAATCAGCGCCGTGGAGGGACTAACAATTAGCCAATCAGCGCCGTGGGGGGACTAACGATTAGCCAATGAACAGTTGGAGTTGAACGCAGTTGGAGGAGTAATAACAGCAATGGCAGCAGATGAGATAGACGCTGCTATCGAGGCTGTTCTAAATGAATTAAAAGTACAAATTACTTACTTTTTTGTTTTTACTTGGCTCCGCTCCGCTCTTAAAACCCCGGCAAAACAGGTGTGATGGCATGGTTACGCATCAGTGTCTACTTAAAATGACATTAGATTCGGGCGAACCCCCCTCCCCCACGGAAATGGGTTAGAGCGGAGGCGATGTCAGACTGAAGATGGAAACGGAGTTGACAATTCTGTCTGACATCAGGTTAGTCCAGGCCCATTTCTTGGGTTCCGAGTGAGGTGGAGGGGTTGGAGTTTGGGGGGGTGGTGTGGGTCAGCAGTTGGTGACACATACAAGTTACACCTTCAGAAAGCTGAGACCATAATGATTCATTTGAGATGCAGCTTGACACTGTATGTCAATCTTTTCTATCAATTAAAAGGTAATAAACATAATATTTGTAATTGCGCCTGATAAAATTATTATGATTTGAGTGTAAAGGGGCTTTAAACATTATCCTCATGTCTAATGATTGCTGCACCAAGATGTAGGTTGATACCATTAATTACACAGCTTTGGTACACTTTCTAGCCTTTTTTGATCGCTCGGGAATGGGGAAAAGGGTCAGCCACCAAAGGGTCCACCCAAAAGACCACCTGAAAACCTCATGACCTTGAAAAACACTTTAGAAAACTTACAACTTAAAAACAATAACTTTGGAAAATTGAAGATTTGTGTGAATTTGACAATTTTGATGATTGGATGACAAGCACTTTTTTCTGAAAATGGCTCAGAAAAACCCACTTATCTTCAATGTACCTGGACATCCCATAAATTTTCTGAATGGTCTGGGTGTCTAGATTCTGGGTCTAGAGTTTCATGAGGCTGTGATTATCCTGGAGGTCACAATAGGTTGTTTTATACAAGTTTTTAAAAATGCTGTCTGAATGCAATTGGGCTCTTTGGATTCACAAGAGTCTCAGCTTTGTAGCAAGAATAACATATTTTCACTGCACGCAGAACCGGGACTCTTTAGGACCCAGAAGCTAGCGCACCCTGTGTAGCTGTTTATCTCCGGTATGGCTGTAAAGGTGAGGCTGTTGCAGTTCTAATGAATTTCATTCAGATATCGTGATGTATCGTGAAAATAGTCAAGCCCATTTACGTTTGTCAAAAAAGATTGCAGACTTTGGAGCTATGTTACGCCCACTTCCCATGCTACACAGCTACGGATAGGTCTACTCGTCTAGCTTCTGTTGATATCAGAAGCTTACCGATATCTTACAACCTGATCTCGCGAGAGTTCGTCGGACTGCACCGTGGACCCGCTGGTATTTGTATGAGGAAACAATTAAAAATATTCCTCTACAAATTCATACACTAATAGAATACATGCATTCCCCTTTAATGTGAATGTCCCTTTAAGACCTTCTTTTTCCGGTGTATGGGAAGTTTTGGCACAAGGTCAGATGAAACCAGTGACCGAAGAGAGAGAAGCAGAGAAAAGAAGGGAGTGAGTTAGCGAAATAAAATTCTTTCTAAAGGCAGCTAAATTACTAACTACAACTCTGAAAGTATCGCTATTGAAATAACACCCTGTCAAATTAAGCCAAGACGGCTTTGGTGAGTTTTGAACATTTTGTTCATAATATGCTCCGTTGCCATTTTGGTTTAATTGTATAGTGCGTAGCTTTATATTATATTGTTGAAAGATGTGTCATTTAGAACCAATATTTATGGGAATATTTTCTGCATGACTTGTCATACAGGTCAGGTTATTTGTTTGGAGTGATTTGGGCATTCTTCTCCCTTCATGTGCGTGTGTGTGTGCGTGCGGATCAGCACACACACACAGGACACAAGATGGCGAGCTACACCACATCACGTGCCTGAGATCGTGCCAGTGTAAGAATCCGCTGTGTGACAACTGAATACCTCGCTGCAGTGCGGAGGTGTGGTTTGATTGCAAACTATTCGTTGAGAACTGAACTGAACTGAGCTACAGTGCGAAACGGAACTGGAACTGAATTGAAAAGGACAAGAGAAATGACCATACAGTGTTACATTCCATATTATTTCTATAACTGTCAATGTTATGATGTTTGATATTGTCATGTCACTTGATGTTTTGATTTAAAGAACAGAGGTGAATTTCAATGCTTATCTGCCTATAAGGGAAGAGAAGAAAGAAAGTACAATAACTCTAGGACTGGAACTAAAATAGGCATAACCTATAAAATTAAAATTAACTGTTAGAATATTGATGGGTCTAACCTAAGCTGAACCTAACCTAAAGAAGTGTAGTCTCGCGATACCAGACGATCAGTGATCTTGCCACCTACCAATCATCTGGGGATTTCTAAATGCAAGGTAGTTGCTAGAACAGCGGAGAGCGCGGCCGCTAACAAACATACACCCCTTACATTTTACCGGAAATGACGTCCATAACGTCGCAAAAGTGTATGACAACTCCCACATACTCTACGTCTTTTTACACAGAGATCTCGCAATAATGCTGCAAAGACGACCCATCTATGTTGCGGCTTTGCACTTTACACTGAACCAAACAAAGGTGGCATATTCCTGCCCCGGGGTGTGCTTTTAGACAGCATGCCGCGATGCCAGCTTCGGCCAAAAGACAGGTTGAAAATTATCACACTGATTTAATATACGTACATTATTATTTAAAATTATAAAATTATTTAAAATTATTCAATGTAATAGACCCGGTAACCTCGGGTGGCCGAGGACGGTGCTGACAGTAGAGCTATGGACTGTTATTTCTTATTTTATTATTTCATTTATTATTAGGACAGGTTGAAAATGATCACTGATTTAATAACATTGACTTAGGGTTACTGCGTCCGGGACTCCATACGGAACTCCGTAAAAGATGTGTTTAACTCATCCTGTAATGTCCTCCAAAGCAGATGTGTAGTCCAGCCAGATGAATGAATCATGTCCTAATACAAGATTGTATTTGTTTTTTGCTGATTAATATGTTTGCCCGCAAACGCGACAAACATCAACAAACTTTGAAGGAGTTTTCTTCTGTGACCACAGGGGAGCCATCCTAAAATGCACCTGTTTCTGGTACGGCAGCTTTTCCTCAGTCTAGTTGAGCGAAGCGTTTAGAGACTTGTGAGTCTAAAATAAGTGATCATTTAAAGCAAAGAGTTTAAAGCAGAGCTTGACAGGGAAAACAAAAAGGTTGGAGATTTAATTACCTGTGATTAGGCCTACCAAATAACTTGTTCATGGTTTAACAAGTGTTCTATTTGTTTTGTGTTGTTGTTACCTTAAATGCACTAAAGTGCTGGAAGTTATATTTAAAATTCTCTGGTCAGATTTTTCTACCCATAGTAACCACTCCCATTTAACCTAGAACTAGTCCGGTAGCATACACAGTGCTGTGAGATAGAAGGACACAAGTGCTACATAAACTTGGCGAGCTAGCCAGGAGTGGTATAAAATTTGGATTAAAACATCAGAGACCAGATAAATAGCACTATGGCAGACAAAGGCGCGTGGTTAAGCCACGGTCTGCAGGGTGCAGTACTGGCTTAGTCTCGCCCTGACACAGCTGTACCGAGTCGGGTCGTTGGCGCTGATTGGTTCCGACTCAGCTGGGAAGTTTTCTTAATGTCTGTGTTTGTTTTCCAGAGGGGAGAAATCCACAGGACCAGAGACCCGTGCGAGTGCTCAGTGCCAGGTGCAGTGAAGCCTGAGGAGCATCCATTCATTCCCGATTATTATTGTCGCCTGTATTATTATTTTACACTCATGCGCTGCCTCTTATGTCTATGTTGAATAAACCCCAGCATGCCGGCAACTTCCACCCAAACCTGCGTCTCCCTGAGTCCTTCCCAAGAACCCGGTGTAGCAAGCTACCAGCACCTTACCTTAAACTCTGAAAATGGAGGTAGTTCAAACATCCAATGTAAAGATTCTAAACACACTCTTAGTAAGTGGCCTAACGGGTACTGAAGTTGACGAAGAACTATATGACTTCCTGAAACAACATGGATCTATTGAGAGGGTAATTCCAGTGGGTGATTCCCAATCAGGGGTAAGCAAAGAGGCTATTGTAGAGTACAGGTATGGAACAGTCATACAGTCAATATTATCCACATTACCCTGTGACCTCCCCAGTAACACACACACCAATTTCACTTTCTATTATACATCTTTCTATATTAGAACCTTGCACAGTGTATATACACCTGAAGTCAGTAGAACAGCTAAGGAGACATACCTCACAGAGTTAAAGAAGATAGCAAAGAAGAGCGGTAAAAACTTTTTAGCTGTGCTTAAGGAGGAGCTTTCTTGCATCAGTGAGGCTGTTATCCCAGATGATTCAGAAATCCAAAGTGGAGACATGGAAGCAAACTTACAGTACCTAATGCCCCAGAACCACATACTCTTGAGACTGTAGAACAGGCTAGTCCTCAACCCAGTATTCTTCCAGTACAACATATTCAGCCCTCTGAATGTAATCAGTCTCCATCACGAATACAGACACAACCCACCCTGAGCCTTCATGACCTCACTGCAGAACTGCAGAAAGTTGTAGTCAAGCACATAGTTAGCAGTGAAGACTCTGCAGCACAGATGCACACATCGTTGTGACTCCGACCCTTCTCTGGACGTTGTCCATATCCTAACAATGAAGTGGATTATGAGACCTGGCGTTCTAATCTTGAACTTGTCTTGAGAGCCACTCAACAGTCAGATCTACACAAATCACGGAAACTACTTGAAAGCCTCTTGTCACCTGCCATTGACATAGTGAAACACTTGACACCTGATACTCCTCCAACAATGTACTTAGAGATTTTAGACTCCACTTGTCGTGTCCACTGTCAAAGACGGTGATGATCTCTTTGTCAAGTTACTTCACACTTTGCAAGACCATGGCGAGAAGTCCTCAGCTTATCTACAATGGTTTCAAGTGATGAACACCACCTTCAGGAGGGTGGTGTAAATGCAGGTGACATGGTGCCAACTTCTGAAGCAATTCTGTAGGGGCTGGTGGGACAACACCTGATATCCAAACTACAGCTGGAACAAAGGCTATATAGGTTAGGAACGAGTACCAGGAGTTGCCTTCAATTTCTTGTTCTTCAAATAGCTTATTAGAATCAAATTCCCACGGTCAACATTTCGTGTTGTCAAACAATTCTCTCTTTTGTCGTTGTAAGGCAGATGCCTCATTTTAAGCTAAATTGGTTTGCCTATGGGTTTGATTAGTATCAGTGCAGTTGGCAGGAGTGTGTAAGCACATGGGCAGTGATGGATGGTGTTGTTAACCAGAATAAACACATTCCTAAAGTTATTGAGCCAATAAGCACTAGCCACTAGCAGCTGTGAGGCATAATCTAGCTCTGACAATGTCATCATTTGTTCTTCTTTGTCTTTTTCTTTGTCCATGGGGCTGTCCACCATCACCTGGGCTGTTGGTGGGCTCATCCTGGTCGCATGGATCCATTGGCCAGCGGAGTTGGTGAGCACCGCTGTCCGGGTGACTGCGATGATGGTCGTCGGGGATCCAAAATGTGGATCTCCTACTTTGCCGGGCTTCAAGGATCTGATCAGGACCCAATCTCCTGGCTTGTTTGGGTGCATTGGTATGTCGCTGGGGATAGGAAGAGAGAGGCACATCACCATAGTTGCCATTCAACATATGTATTAACGCATTGGTATAATCTTTAATAATAGTGTCCATATCTCCAGGGAGACATGGACCTCCCTTCCCACGCACCCAAGGAGTTGGAAATGGTCGTCCCATTAATACTTCAAAAGGTGATCAATTTGTTGTGGCGCATCATTCAGATTTCGGATTTCGGCTAAAACAGCTTGTAAAACATTGACCCAGGTCCTTTTACCTTTCATAGTTGCTTTTGACAACATTTTAAGACACAACTGAGTTAAGGGACCTGATCACTGCAGAATGGAATGAATGAAAGAAAAGTGTGTGTGTGTGTGTGTGTGTGTGTGTGTGTGTGTGTGTGTGTGTGTGTGTGTGGAGCCTGCACTCCACATCATCCATTTTTTTTCTTTTGTGTCTTTATTGTGCAATCAAACAGAAATGTTTGAGAGCAAAGCTTTCCGCATTGCAATCAAAAAATAGATTTGAGAACAAAACTATCGACATTGCAAGCAAAAACTAAGTTTCATTACAAGTAAAATAAATTAGTGATTAAAAATGTATTAATGCCATTCCATCTTTCAGTGTAGGTCCCGCCCACGAGATTCAGCTCCACAGCAAGCATAACTTTTTGATTCGCAAACAAAACTTTTGGATTCGCAAACAAAATGTTTGGATTGGCATGAATACATTTTTAATCACAAGTTTATTTTACTTGCAATAAAACATTTTATTTGCTTGCAATGTTGCTCTCAAACCTATTCTGTTTGATTGCATAATAAAGACAAAAGTAACTCCACACGAAATCAGTTGAGACGGTGTCTTCACAAACATCTGCTGCTGAGCTTGGGAGCCCAAACACATTTGCATCACAATGAACCTTTGTTCACGCTTAATGGGCTATCAACAGGTCTCACAGCCCCCACAAGGTAGACTGTCAGACTTGTTACTTGTTATTACTTTAATTTCATTTTGTGCACTTGGAATTACTCTGCAAAAATGGCAACAACAAAATAAGCCTATTGAAGCATATTGCAACATCTCTTCATCTGTGACATTTACTGTGTATGGATAGATGGGGCTGTGTGGACTCCCTTTTTTCATTAAAAGGGTGGGAGCTGTTTACTTAGCAAAATAAATGACCACTTGAAAATATTTTGTAAATAATCTTGCCATCCGTCCATAAAATAAAGAATTGTCCTGGTTGGAGAAACGTAAAATGACGTGTTCCTTATGTTATCGATAGCTTAAGGTAGGGGTTCTCAAATTGTGGGTCCCGACCCCCAGGGGGACGGGGGGACTGGATGCAGAACTGCAGTGTCAAGCTGCTTTTAGAGCTAAAAAAAAAAAAAAAAAAAAAAATTTATATATATTTATATATAGAGATATATATATATATATATATATATATATATATATATATATACAGTGGTGTGAAAAAGTGTTTGCCCCCTTCCTGATTTCTTATTTTTTTGCATGTTTCTCACACTTAAATGTTTCAGATCATCAAACAAATTTAAATATTAGTCAAAGACAACACAAGTAAACACAAATTGCAGTTTTTAAATGAAGGTTTTTATTAAGGGAGAAAAAAAATCCAAACCTACATGGCCCTGTGTGAAAAAGTGTTTGCCTCCCCCCCTATTAAAACATAACTT
>OMKR01047739.1:0-10158 GCA_900302355.1 Cyttopsis rosea | reverse complement strand
TCAGCTGCTCCGCTGCTGATCGCAAGGCACTCCAGAGGGTGGTGAAGACAGCGGAGCGCATCATTGACTGTCACCTCCCCTCCGTGCAAGCATCTACCACACACGATGCCTTAGGAAAGCACGGAAAATCATTAAGGACTACAGCCATCCAGGCTATGGACTGTTCACGCTGCTACCGTCAGGATCTTCGTTACCGGAGCATCCGGGCACAGACTACCAGACTCACAACAGTTTTTACCCACAGGCCATCAGGCTTCTTAACCTGCAACATCTCTAGTCTCCTCTGTTAATTAATGCACATCACCACAACTAAATGTACATATCCACCGGCACTCCTTCACTTTATATTTATATTTATAATGTGCAATAGTCTTGAGTACTTTTCTAGTTATAGGTTATGTTTTTTTAAATCTCATTTGTCATGTATGTACATGACAAATGAGATTTAAAAAAACATAACCTATGATACCTATGATATATGATATATGTTACCCCTGCCCTTTACCTCGACCTCGTGCCCTTATATGTGACCTCTACTTGTACGGTTGTTCTTAAAGTCTTATCTGTTTGTGCTACTACGTAGTTGTTGCTTGCCTTGCCACAAGAATTTCATTGTCCAGAATGACCTTGTGTTGTACTGTACATTTGACCAATAAAACACTTTGAAATTTGAATTTTTCACCTACAGTGAGAGCTGATTAATTATTTTCTTTCCTTTTTTTGTAAATTAATACAAGACAGAATAATAGGATGATTCTATAACGGATTTGTTAAATATGATCCAAGCATGGTGAGGCTTTTGCATGTTTTGCCCGAACCCTTTGTTCTCCCCGAACCCTCAGAGCGCAAATTTAAATCGCGGAAAAATAAATGCATGATAGCAAACAAATAATATTTTTGAACAGAGCAGAAATATTTTTTCTTTCATATTATATCATACAAATTAAATTGAAATATGTGTCTATATAGAGTTATTTATTAACCATATTATTTCATTAGTAGTGTGTTAACTTGGATATTTATTCTTTAACCATCAACATGACGAAAAATGTAAAAATATTGTTTTAGATTATTTAAGGTTTTTATACCAAACATGTATAATTATGGTATTCTGGAAATTATAAGGTTTAGTGTAATTAAATAATAAAAATAATAACTAAATAAGAGCCGCTTGGGAGCCGAAAGAGCCGCTCTTATTGCTGAGCTGAGCCAAATGATCTGGCTCACAATCTATATATATATATATATATTTATACATATATACTACTATATATATACTGGCTCGCATTTTCTTTCGACTTCGGGTTGCTCTCTCTTTTTTCACCATACACGTGTTCGCATCCCTGTGATTAGCAGCAGCTCCCAACTACGGTTCAGAGCGACAGGCTGGTCTGGTAACAACTGCACAAAGAAACCACTCTACTGCACTAGGGTTCGCTTGGAAGTGGTCCAAGACCACCTCTTGCACACGGTCTCGGACTCGTTTTGGTCCACACCCGAGTGCCAATACTGCGTTCACACCTGCCCAAACAAAGCGCACCAAGGGGGTTAACGCACCAGGATTCAGTTCAAATGGACTAAACAAGCAGGCAATCCCTCCTGCCCTACCTGCTTTGCTGAGCTCCCTCCACCCCCCCTGCACCCACCTGTTGGGCTCTACTCTTCTATCCTATGGGGGGGATTCAAGCTCATCACACCAATGCTTCTAGTATGCCTAAGTATCACTAAATATGCCTCTGTTTGCTGTACACATCTCGAGTGATGAGCAGTAGAGCCCAGACGCCAAACTGAAACGATGCAAAATAAATAAAGATAATTTTAAAGTAAAGAGTTCAGAAATAAAGTTAAGTATAAAGCCATAAATATATTCACATAGAGATTAGTTTAATTTATTTAAAGTGTATGTTTTGGGATTTATTGATTGTGTTAATGAATCATTTATTATGTAGACCGAGGGAACATTTGTGCTGCTGTGTCTTGTGTTAATTTGTTATATTTGTCTACCCCCCCATATGTCTATAGTGATCTAATCCGCCATACCCCCCTGTGTGTCCTTCAGGTCAATTTATTTATTTTATTGTTCAGTTAGTTGAAGTTAAGTATCATTCTGTTAAGTTGACCTCTTTTATTAGGCCTAGGATTACTCTTACGTTACTTTTGCATTGCATATTATGTTACTATTAGCGATGTTTTGGTGGCTTTTCCGTGTAGTACAGCCATTTGTTACTAAGCAATATTGTGGTGCTCTTTCCGGTAACACAACAAAAGTTGTGATCTAATTAAACAAGCAAAACCACGGTAAAACGAAAAAGAAAAAAAGCCTCTCTCTGACCTCACTGATTAGCACACCGAGGCCAACCAAACAACACTCATTTGAGTTTTCCCACGCACTCTTCAGTGTGGAACAGATCAAGTCAAATAAACACCAACACCCAATGCTAATAAACATGGAGTATAACTAGGTAATACCAAAGCGGGGGTCACACTCTCTCTCTCCAGAAGACCCGAGGCCGTGCTTTCCCTCTCCGACAAAGTTAAAGGATCAATAATGCAGACGGCGGCTGCACCTATGCAATAAGATGGAGCTTTATTAACACCCTGAGGCGGAAATTAGGACGCGGACGCGGCAGGGAAGAGACGGCAGGCGTAATGGGTAAAAGGTAATCCAGCTCCCTAACCGAATTGTATAGAGTGACTGTAAATAACATAGAAGGTTATAAATGTTTTATTTATTTGCAAACATTTTGCAAAACAAAAAACATTTATAACCCTTTCACCCATTCTATGTTATTTACACCCGCTTTGACTAAACCGTTGCAAGCGTTGCAAGTGTTTCAAGCGTTGCAAGCGACATAATACAATGTAGGAAATTTAGCCTTTACTATTCCTACATATGTACATAATCTCATAATGTGGGAAACGGTGGAAATAATAATATACAATACAGTACAAGTTAAAATAATATACAGTACATTATGGCTGGAGGGCATAATGTGCAAAATGAGCTATTTTGCATTGTAAAAGTGAGAAATTGTCCTTACCATTTATTGACTGGCTGGGCACAGTAATTATCAGCTTCAAGAGAGTTGGGAGTTGCCAGATATGAGCTGCAAAGCCAACTGGCAACCCTACGGCACCAGTGCGGTGACATCCCACATCTGATAATCTCTGCAAGCAGGGGATGGATAAATAATTATGCGTCCAAAGTTGTTTGTTGGAATGTAGTTGCATTTAAAACAACTAAGATATAATTTATATGCTTTTATTTTTACTCCTCACAATTATACAAGATGTGTAACTTAAATAACTCAGACTTTTGAGCCACCGGAGGGTGTATTTCCCTAATTTCACAGGAGCTAGGGTAGTCACTTCTCCCTGCAGTCATGCATTGCGCTAACACAGTTAGCACGCACCCCCTTGCTATCTCAGTACTGAGATGAAACCGGTACAGACCTTTCATCAGAATCTGGGTAGACATAAAACAAACCTCCCAAAACACAAATATCCCTTTAAGATTACATTTACTGCAGTATGGCTAAAAACAACGTAATGTACGTAATGTAATTGTCATTCGACAATCTTCGACAAAACTGGTGAAAAATTAATGAGCAGCGTTCACGCGGTCATACGGGTGCTAGAAAACCTCCATGCAGAAGGCTCAGCTTTGGGGGAAAGAGGCGACAACCACAGCACATATAGCAATTAAACTGCTGTTGTGGGGAACAGACGTGATGTATTAGTTTTTGCGCGGCTTGTTTGTTTGTTTGAGGTCGGAAAAAAAAGTGAAAAGTCATATCCACAAAAATACAGAGCGATTTGTAAATAAGCATAACTTACTCTCTAAACACATATTTTAATTTTACATAAAAATGTTATAGGTTTTAGCTTTACATGTATTTGTTGTAGTGTGTTTGTGATACATTCACACACACACACACACACACGCACAGTATAATGTAAATAAATACAACAGTAGTGCACTTTGTATTTTTTGTGATACACTATAGACCAATTTGCAAATGCATATTTATCTGGAATCTCTCCGTTCGTTTGAGATTTCCAAGGGGCGTTATCAACAATGTCTCTGGACGCAATTGGATAGACCTACAACCAATCAGAGCAACGAAACGTGGGATGTAGCGCTGAGTGAAAGAAAAATGGTGACCAGCGGGGCCAGTTGTTAAATTAAACTTTTACCAAATCCTGTCGGAAGTACGGCAAACACATCTTTATTATCAACAAAAGCTTTTAATGCAGTGGTTTGTTCTTCTTTTAGAGAAAATATACCGTCCAGTTTGTTTAATACTGTTGCATCGTCATCGTATCAAACCTGCCCTATATTAGATAAACGTCAGGTGGAAATCTGTTTGAATGGGAGGGTGGCCAGACGTATCTGCCAGAGCAAATGTAACATGAGCTTGCAGATTTGTTTGGTTCCCAGGCTAATTACTTTAAGTGAATTTAAAGTGAATTTTAATCAAGTAGTATTTATTTGCACTTATATAAAGTAATTCAATATGCAGTAGGCTAGTATTTGAGTTGCAATTGAATGTATTCATTACAAGTGTATTATATGTTAATACCAAAGAGTGAACAAAAAGTGCATTCGTTTTAAGAACGTGTTAATCATTTTACATCAAAGTATGTTATACGTTAATTGAAATGCAGTATTCCTGAGTGGGCTTTATAGAATACATAACTACTATGCTTTTCATTTACTTTTAGAAAGCTTTCTTTAACAACTCTGACAGGAAAGTGTAACATATATTACACATAAAGAAATGTATACTGTACAAATTATGTTGCAATTAATGATAATTTTGATTATACTTTGTTCAGGCAAAACTGTATACTACAAACACAATCCTCAAAAGTAGGCTCATATTTATTTAAATATAAATGTAAAAGGAGTACATTGTGATAAACTATTCAAAAGTAAACTAAATACTTTAGAATACAAATCAGAGCAGAGTCCAGCTAGCCAGCAGCAGTAGAATGCAGTGCTGATGGCGGCTTGGAGTCCAGTGATGGTAACAGCTGGGACAGGAGAGATGAGGCTGAGGTGCTGCGGAGAAGACGGAGAGAAAGAAAGGGATGAAAGGATCAGTGATATCTTGGAGAAAATCAGTCACAACATTGTCACACCAGCGACATCATGGCTTACACAGCATGTAACCTTTAAATTACAGTCACTAGGATAATGTTCATTTTCCATTGATCAGGCCAACTGTCCTGACTTCTGATTCCATCACTATGGAACCAGAACGTTTACTGATCACCTGACAGTGGTAAATGTAGGCTATTGAATCGATTCGTAATTTCAGTTGTGGTGTGAATTACCAATGATTGTGAAGTTCATACATACATGTCCATGCTGGTTTTCATTACCCAACATTATCATTGGCCATGCAAGTTTACAGTTGTCAGCATCTATTGCTGGGATTCATGCCTCACATCAAGAATCTCTCTGTACCTGAACTAAAAGATCCAACGTGAGCCACCTCATACACAACTACCACAGATAACACTAAGTTAGCAAACTGTAGGTAACGCCAGTAAGCATGCACAGCACAGCACACTCACCTGGAGATGACAATGATGAACCCGATCCTGAATCACAACTGTTGGGTTAAATAAGGATTCTTCTTGTTGTCTCCTGTTGTATGGATGCGGATGCTCTTGTTTTAGCCTTCGTTCAGTACAGACTGTAGTTCCGTCAGCTCATGTGAGGGAATTTCGCCACCTGCCTGTGTAGCTAGTAACCGCACCTCACATTTGTGGATGATTTCTACAGAGCTCTGCTGCGGTATGAATTGGACAAAAATCCACAGACAAATGTCACGTGGCCCACAAACTGACAGGAAGCGATCCACAAATGTGGAAAACCCGTTTCACATGTACATGTACATCCACAAATGTGTAAATATGACTTTTTTGGTGAAAAACCTGTAACATTTTAATGTATAATTAAAATACTTAGAGAGTTTACAGAGTGAGTTATGCATATTTGCAAATTGATCTGGATTCTTGTGGATATGACTTTACACAACACAAATAATTGTGGATAGTGAGATATTTGTGGATCATGGTACACATTTGTTGATTTTCTTCTGTGGGTTACAAATATTATAGTCCAAATTCCATAATTCCATATTTCCAGTAATTATTCCATAATTACTGCTATTGTACGTGGGTGTGGCTTTGATGGTGTGTGCCGTGCTTATCGGTCACCCTTGGCCCGCCCTTGTCCCGATCGCCCCGTTGACCGTTCTCAGTGTATGCGCTCGGTCCCCGCTCGGTCTCCGTTGCCGTCGGTTACCAAACCAAAGTCCTGTCCAATCGAAGCGCTAATTAACAGCTCGGGCGGCTCTCGCCCATTGTTATCTCTTCACCTGATAATTCGATGTCTCCCTTATCAACTCGGAGCATCCCTGCCCTCTGTAAACGCTTGTGTCGCCATTGTTGGCAGATACCCGCGATACCGGGCTGAAAATGGAGCCATTAGTTACAGCTGCGCAAAGGACGAGCAAGGCCAGGAGGAGAGGATGGGAGCGGAGAGAAGAGGAGAGGATAAGAGAGGAGGGGACAGGACAGGAGGAGAGGATAAGAGAGGAGTGGAGAGGGGGAAATAGGGAATGAAAGACGAGAGGATAAGAGAGGAGAGGAGGGAAAGCGAGAGGGGGGAAGAGGAGGAGAATGGAGAGATGGGGAGGAGAGGAGTAGGGGAGAGGACAGGAGGAGAAGAAGAGTGGATAAGAGAAGAGTGGAGAGGAGGATGGAAGGGGGGATAGGACTGGAGAGGAGAGGAGGGGAAAGGAGAGAGGGGGAAAGAGAAGAATGGAGAGATAGGTGAGAAGAGAGGAGGGTAGATGAGAGGAAGAGGAGAGGATGAGAGGGGAGAAAGGAGGATGGGAGAGGAGATGAGGGGGAAGAGAGGAGAGGAGGTTAGAGGACAGGACGAACATAGGAGAAGGGGGGAGAAAAGAGGATGACAGAGGAGATGAGGGGAGGAGAGAAATGGGAAGAGGAGAAGAGTGGTGGAGAGAGGAAAGGGGAGAGGATCAGAGGAGAGGTGGAAAGAGGAGATGCATCGAGAGGAGTAGAGGAAGAAAGGGTGGAAGAGTAGAGAGAAAATGAGAAGGGTGGGAAGAGAAGAAAGGAGATGAAGAGAATAGAGAGAAGAAGATTAGAGAGGAGGAAAGAGGAGTTGAGTCAAAGAGGAAAGGGGAAGAGCGGAGAGAAAAGGAGGGGGGAGAAGAGAGAAGGATAGGGTGGAGGAGAGGAGAGAACAGAGGAAAGGGGAGACGAGGAAAAGAGGTGGGAAGTGGGAAAAGGAAGAGGTGGAAAGAGGAGATAAGAAGAGTGGAGAGCAGGGGAAGGGGAGGAGCAAAGAGGTAGATGGAAGGGGAGAGGAGGAAGAGAGGGAACAGGGAAAAAGGAGAAGAGGGGAAGAGAGGAAAGGAGAGGCGAGGAAGAGAGGAGAAAAGTGGAAGAAATGAGAGGATGAGTGGAGAACAGAGGAAAGGAGACGAGGGAAGGTGTGAGTTTGCTTCCTATCTGAGCCCAAAAAAGGAAGGAAATAAGCAGGTAATGAAGATGGATAAATGGATGGGTGGATGACACAAAAGAGAGAAAGTAGGATGCCATGCAACGATGTTTGAGCTTGTGTTGTGTTGAGTTATACTGGGCCTAAAACGTCAAGTTTCCTTTTTTTTTTCAAATATAAATATGCATAACTATGCGTTAAGACTTCAGAATACATATTATTTTGTTTCTAATATTAATTAATTAATTATAATTTAATAGTTTAATTTAAAAAAAATAGAATCTGCAAGCTCAAAAATTAGAAAAATTTCCATGTTTTTAATTTAAAGAAAAAATATTAAATTTTATTTTTTCAGATCTATGTATTATCTCCTTCAACGATGAGCCGATGGAGACAGTGACTCTCCCTATTTACCAAACCGTTGTGCCATGTTAGGCTCGGTTAACATTTCCATGAAGATTCTTTTCTCTTCCCAAACAACCATAATAACGGCATTAGAATGACATTCTGAAGATATCAAATAAAGTTACTGTGTTACAGAGCGTGGCATACAACCCTGCAAGATTAAAATTCCCCATTATCTCTTTCTAACTATGAAATTCTGTAAAAGTAAAAAAAAAAAAATTTAAACCCCTTTCCTCGATCAAATTATTACTTCGGTCGAGCTTGTGCGCGGGCCCGCCCCCCAACACAAAAAGAATAGATTATTGGCCGTTAATGGGAATTTGTAAGAAAGAGTGCATTTCTTCTTCCTCTCGGTCCTCACTCTCACGCTCGCTCAGTTTCTCAGAAGAAGAAAAAAAAAAGCAGACGGAGGAAGAGAGAGAGAGAGAGGGAGAGAGAGAGAGAGAGAGAGAGAGAGAGAGATGCTATCGGAACGCTCTGAACCATTTCCCTTTTTAATAACATTGCAATTTCAGCCCATTTGAAAAAGGGGGCCGAGAGAGAGAGAGAGAGAGAGAGAGAGAGAGAGAGAGACGGAGAAAGAGAAAGAGGGAAGAAAGAGAAATGTATCTCCGGACGTGTGGAGGGCTTTTTAAACTGGCCCTGCCTATCACTGTTTAATTGTGTCAGCAAAGTGGAACAGTGTGCCAATGTGACCTTCCGCTGCCTCCAATCACTCCCACTTTTGGAAAGCGAGTACCAACTTGCAGGTGGGGAAGGCGCAGGCTGCGGAGCCTTATTTTAGTCGCTTTGGAAAGACAGTCGTTTATATCTGGAGCAGGAGTTTCAAAGTCGCTCCCCACCCCGCCCAAACAGTCGCTTTGTCGCTGGGAAAAGATTGAGCAGTGCACGCCGCGAGCAGGAAATAAGCAAGGTATGGAAAGGAAGGAAGGAAGGAAGGAAGGAAGGAAGGAGGCAAGAAAGTGCGATGGAAGGAAGTTACACCATCTGTCTGTTTGTGTGCCGATCGGTCTATCCACCTGGAACTGCGAGAACTTCACTCTCGGACTAGTGATGCCAATATGGTACCTTAATTACCATAATAGAAGCACAACAAAAATAAATGGTGCCTGGTGGAGCTTAGGCTTCTCCAATTATGACTCACTTGACCATAGTACAGCGTAATGTTTGGCCGCTCCGACAACGGGAATTTCACGGGAGTCTGTGGAGTCAGTCCGTCCAGAGTTTGATCCGTGATGAATATGGCACAAATTTGGCAATGTCCTTCTATACCCCTGGGTAGGATGTCGCCTCGCCGTTCCTGAAACCTGGCTTCACATCGTCTTTGGGATATCTGCCTGCGTGGAGTTTACATGGTCTTGGGCGGGTGATTGTAGACAAAATCTTCCAAAGCGATGGACTGGTGTCCCATGAAGGGCGAATCGAAAGAGAATGTACGGTATCTACGTAAGCGGGCGTGTTTGCACTAGTTACACTCTTGAGTCAGCAGATCTTTCATCGTGTCGTAATGTCACGTTACAAACTTGCGATAGCATTGGTTGCCTATGCAAGGGACGGCTGTCAGGAATAGTACTACTACTCAGAGTCGTAGTACTACTGTTAGGAATAGTACTACTACTCCGAATCCTATCCTAATCCTAATCCTTTGACAAAAATAGAGGGCCCTGAGGTTCATGCCCCCATTACAAGCAAACATCTGTTGACACCCTACAGAGGTATCCTTGCGACAGGCACTAAATAATGCCACACAAACAGGTGGGAAATACATTCTTGTTACGCGGTACGATTCTCAGGCTGCAATTATTTAAATGCAAAAAGCCAAATAATGAAGAAAGCCTGAAAGGTCGGCTAAAAGATTTTTCACGTATACTAAATCATGAATAGTGGTTGACACGGGCCGTTGTGCCAAGTCCTCGTGGCATCCCAACCTCTTTGCATAGCCATGAATTTACAATAACTGCCGGCATTAAACAACCTGGAAGCCTCCTACATACACACCCCCTCACACTCACACATATATCTCTGTAGGCAAAGCTCATGCATTGTAATTATGTCACCTCGAAGACGACGAAGGCCCTCACTTTAATCGGGAGTATAAATTATGTAAGATATTATTAGAATAAGTGTAATTACGTTCTGGTCCAATAAATTGCCGGAGTTCCGAGCTACGTTGGAGGCAATACGTGATGTTTTTATAAATATCCAAA
>OMKR01047734.1:0-22174 GCA_900302355.1 Cyttopsis rosea | reverse complement strand
ACATGTCCTTTATGGAATTCCATATGGAGTCCCGGACGCAATAACTCTAACCCAATGTTATTGAATCAGTGTGATCATTTTCAACCTGTACTACTAATAAATAAAATAATAAAATAATAAAATAGCCTCTGAAGAAGGAAGGAACTTTCTCCACCCAGTCTCTCCCTGTCCGTGCATCTCCGCGCTCCGGCAACACCGGTCCACAGCTCCGCTGTCACCACCGTCCTCAGCAGAGGCTACCGGGTCTATTCAATTAAATACAATTATTTTAAATCATTTTATAATTTGAAATAATACTTTTATTAAATCATTCTGATCATTTTCAACCTTTCTTTCTGGCCGACGCTGTTGTGTACGTCATGCACCATGATCACGCCCCCGCGATTCCGGCATTGCAGTATGCACACACCGGGGCGGCAATATGCCTGCTTTGTTTAGCAAGGTTTTGGGCCATCCAGCCATGAGGACAGGCTTGGGTATTGTTTGTGGTAGTGTTGTTGTCATGGGTGGTTATGAGGTGGAGGAGGGTAGAGGGGGAGGGGAAAGAGGACAGCAGTAGAGGCGTGAATGGGGGCATTGGTGGATGAGGTGGAAAAGTCCTGTTGAGCTCACGGGGGTGTCAAACCTATTGAAAAAGGGGTTCAGCCTATTCGCACATTCCAAGTTCCCTTCCACGGGTGGACTTGACAGACTGTAGACGGTCATCATCCAATCCCATACCTCTTTGGCATTGTTCTGCTGCAGCTTGTTTTTTGTCCTCACCCTGTAGAGACATCTTGCCTCTCTCAGCTCCCTCTTAGGATCCTGCTGCGCTGACCTGGCCTCCTCCCTGTCTTATGCCATGAAAGCCGCCACTTCTCTTGTTGAGCGGGGCTTTCAATGTCCTCCTTGATCCATGGTTTTTTGTTTGGGAAGCAGCGGACCTTCTCGCTTGACAAATGCTTGACTTCACAGTTGTATGTCCAGGGTTCCACCATTTAAGATAAGATAACACTTTATTAATCGCTGGTGTTTGGTGTTTGGAGATAACAATGATGGCGAGACCTCCTCCTTTGTTGTTACTGCTGTATTTCTCCCTGTCTGCCCGTACCAGTGTGAAGCTGGGCCGAACCGGCCAAACCAAAGTCCATCATTCCCATTCAACCATGTCTCATTTTATATTGTATAATATATACTGTAGAGATAGATAGATAGATAGATCTTAAAGATAGAGATCTTAAAGTACAGATTGTCACATTTGATTGGAGAGCATTTACATTAATATTAGTTTCATAATTTTGAAATAACAACCCTTTTCATGCATAGACCACAAGGCACTATTCAGACGAGAAGCACTATCAGTTAATTATTATTTTACTTAAGATCATATTAATTGTTTGAAACATTTAGAGTAGAGGGCCAAAACAACAGAAAATGTGCCATGTCCAATTACCTATGGTCAGCACTGTATATATACACATACAAAAATATACATATATATTTATTTATCTATTTTTACAAATTTAAAATATAATTATATGTATACTAGACGATCCAAATTAAGTCTAACCAAAAGTGATTTAAAAAAAACGTGTTGAGAATGGAAGGGGGCATGGCCATTGTACTTGTGGATGTTGCAGATCAAATTAAGACTAATGTCTTAATTTGATCTGCAACATTGTAAACTGGGAGTTAGTAAAACCACAAATGGCCATGAAAAAGATCCAATTACCGTCCAAACGTTTGAAGGTCACTTTATTCCTAACGTTTATGAAGTTATCGCGACTTATTTAACCACCAAAACAAGTCTCCCTTGCATATAAGGTACACGTTAAGGAAACATAGATAAATTAAAATCTTTTCTGTACTGTGGAAAGGTAACGTCTCTCACCGGGCAATTCAAAGCTGTTTATGTAACATTTGTTTCTGATTTAGGAGGCCTGTTGTCAGAGACAGCTGTCAATGCTTAACTTCCACAGCACTCCTTGAGTCAATAAAAACATCTGGTAATAATTTGACTCCAGCTACACAAGAGTTTTACCTAAGATAAGATTTCAAAACTTAAATTTGACAATAATTGTGTATTATTGTGTAATAATATGTATGTATTGTGTTTTTATATCAATATATATGGAAAAAAAGATTGCATTGCGCACTGCAGAACAAAAATGAGGCTGGAATGTTTCAGTACTAGGTGGAAATGGAGTTTTACTTCAATCATGACTTTGCTAACTATATGGTTAACTGGTTGTCTCTGATGTTGTACCAAAATGTTGAACCGATTAATAATACAAGAGCGCCAGGGATAGTAAAAACTCAATTCACAGCAATAAAAGTGAGTTTGTGTGCCATTCAATTACATGAATTGAAACGCAGGGAAGGGAGCTTGGAGTCATTTGTCGAGCTATGCGGTTGGTGGGTTAGGTTGACCGTGACTGGTAAAAGTGAGTGTTGTCAGCATATGGACTAATATTGAGGTAAAGGAACATTTAGATTCACGCGTTCACTGAAATCTTCATACCACTTTGATGTAACATTGAATAAATGCCAACAAATAGAAACTAATACTAATAACGTGACTGCTCCTCTTCCACAAAGCTTCTTAGCCTTATTAGCAGAGGGGTCTTGCAAGGCTGGTTGTTGGGTGGCTGAATGTTCACCCATGAAACAAGTTCAGGGAGGAAATTACCAGGTCTCTGGGTGAGGGACATTTCCCCCTCAACACAGGCCAGACTGCCTGTTTTGAGAGCTTGAAATCTCAGCAGCCATAAATATAACAATAGCATTGATCAACAGCATTTGCGAAGCCCCACTGCTATGTTACGGTGAATTTGCACAATAAGCAAATGAAATACTACTGATTATACCAATAAGCAATAATAACGGTAAAATAATGACTGAATAATAATTTACTTAAATTAATAGATTAAAGGTCATCGACATGATTGTCAGTGTGCATGTAGCTGCGCTGTACTATATTGCGCTGTACTATATGTGTCCAGCGTTCCAGCCCCATTAAGAAAGAACATGCAGGCATGGTCCTGTGTTTGTTCGAAAGGGAGGGAATGCATGTAACATGCATTCCAACATGCATCACGCACATGCGCGCGCTGAGTGCAAAGGCTGATGTAAGCTGCAATAAAACGTTGCCGATGCGATCCACATCCTGTTTTTAACAAGATGCGTTAAAGACGGACAGTCACAGCATTCAAAGAAAACAGTTGGTCGCAATAAGGCAATGAGTAAGCATTCTTTCCACGCCAGGACAGCTCTGCCCAAACCACCGCGAGCGTTCTGACGGCTAGGGAATGGATCTATTCTGAGGCCTCTGTGATTCGATCTATGAGAAAGGAGGCGCATTGAAGCGTCGTCTAGGTCTGAGAGACCTTTCTTTCCCTATCCATTGGTCCACGTTTGATTTGTAGGCATGTTGACGCAAGCCAGGTTTTGTGGCCTCTGGCATACCAGGGCTGCTTAAAGTGCTTCTCCTGTTGGAGCTGATTTTGTAGTGGCCCTTTTTTACCCGACAGACAAATCACCTTAGAATAATTATCCAAATCTCCAAAGATGTCTGTTTGTCTGGTTTAAAATAATAATTAAGCAAATAATTTATATGCAAGTGTGATTGTGCAATTGTATTGACAAGCTATCAACAAAACGGAAGCTGCAGGAAAATGAACATAATGAGATTCAACCCAGGGATTATTAAAATCTTGATTCGCATCATTTATAACTGTTCATAGCACAATATTGTCAGACTTTGTCTGTCTTTGTAACCGTGCCGTAATGACGCTTTTGCACTACTCGAAATCAGCTCTATTGGGTACATCCATGCTAAGACTAGAAACAGGAAGTCACATACTATTTGATACATTTTGGACAATTTTGGACGCAGCAGTAGCAAGTTACAACCAAAGCTGGCTTGAACTTCTGTAGTACTTACGGTTGGTCTGGGCTGTGCGTGGGCAACTGTCCTGTGAAACACAATGAAAGCAAGGTTAGGCTTGCCTGCGTCCAGACCTTTGAACCCGCCCACTCCACCAAGTGGATTGGTTCTTATGGTCTGGTATTGCGACATGGAACAGCGATTTCTCCGGTTGAAAAAACAGTCGGTCCAATGAGCGCCGCGGAAGGAACTAATAATCAGCCAATCAGCGCCACGGGCAGGACTAACGCCGTTGGAGGAGTAATAACACCAATGGCGGCTGATAAGATAAGACGCTGCTATCGAGGCTGTTCTAAATCAATTAAAAGTACAAATTACTTACTTTTTTGTTTTTACTTCGCTCCGCTCTTAAAACCCTGGCAAAAACAGGTATGTTGGCATGGCTACGCATCAGTGACGACTTAAAATGACGTCAGAGTCAGGTGGATACGTTGGTCTGTGGTGATTGGTTAGGGAAAATGGAATCCCCCTCACCCACGGAAATCGGTTAGAGTGGAGGCAATCTCAGACTGGAGATGGAAACGGAGTTGACAATTCTGTCTGATATCAGGTGATATCAAAATCTCAAAGAATGCACTAAAAATCTGTTTCTACATGTATTTAACTAATCCATGCCATGACTAGTCCAAGCCTAGTTAATTGAGTTAATTGAACTATATTTGAAAATATTAGAAAATGAATATTAGATATTTAAAATTTAAAGTTAGGGCTGCCGAGGTTAACACAGAATTTAAAATATACGTCATTGTTTTTTTGCACCATTGACTGTTGTGTAAAAACACTATTAAAAACTCTGTGAAAATCTTTGTATAAATTACCGTATCAACGATGTTCCAAGGCTTTTCGATTTTAACCAACACTTAACAAAATAAAAACAGACTTATAATATATCTCAAAATCTCCCTTACCTAGCTTCACATAAAGCACTCCAGTGGCCGAGATGATCCTGACAGAGTTGGACGCCACACACTGGTAGTAACCTGTGTCTGTCGTGTCCAGCTCTTGGATGCGAAGTTTGGAGCCCGCCTCCGTTTTGCGGATGGAGATGCGTCCTTGCTCCTGTACCACAGGGGCGTCATTCTTCAGCCAGCGGATAATAGGTCGCGGATTGCCCGTCACCTTGCAGTGCAGTGTGGCTGTCTGGCCCTGGTAATGGGTGATGTTGTTCACTGGCTCCTGGAACTCCAGGAAGTAACCTTAAGTTTGGTAAAATGCGACGGTTTGGAGTTATTCAAATAAAATTGATTAACCTTTGCTCCAACGCTTTCCCATCTGAAGAGGAAGCCCAGAGCGAGATCTGTGATGCTCTTAGAGCTAATAGCTACCCCCCCATGTGCTCTCATTGGTCTGTCGAATTGTCAATCAAACTGCCAGGAAAGTGCAACTTGTAAATGGTCCTGATTACACAAGTATACATAGGTTTTGCATGTTTCAACCCAGGCCTTTTAAAGCTTAAAAAGTTGAATCTCCTTTTCCAAAACAGGAAACTCACAACATAGTCACATGTGTCTAAGTGTATTTTTTAACATATTTTGAATAACAGTAATCACATTTTATTAATAATTACTTTTTGCAATTGCGGCAGCAATCCAATCCAAAGCGCAATGTTGCCTACAGTGGGGTGCCTTCACTCTCTCAAAATTTGGTATGAATACAATCGGCATTCATACCCCGGGTATACCATCAAATGACTCTGCAGTAGCCACAGGTTTTTAATCGGCTCCAGTTCAGATCAGCAGCGGTGGAAACACGACACAACAAAACTGTCTGGGAAAATACGCCTTAAAATGGTAAAAAATGAACGCGTTCAAAGTACCCTTGTTAACATGGCAAAATTGATCGTCTTTAGACAAACGTCACACGTCAAAAAAATGTAATTTCAATTTAATAAAATTAGGCTTTGCAAAGGTTTATCTTATCCATTCATATTTCCTATGTCTTATTGAAATTGAGTCAACTTATTTAAACCTGTACTAACTTAACTGTTGTTGTATCCGTGCCTCCAGTCCCATTGAGGTTGGCTATGCGGGATTGGCTGACTGAGAATAAATTATTTATGATTTACAAATAATTGCAGGGAAAACATTACAGCAGTGGACACCACGGCCGGCAAGACATGCGTCTTGCCCACACAATCCAAAGTCATTCCACGATCAGACTTATCAGAGCGTTTCTCCCCTCCGCCCACCTTTGCTTACTTGAAAATGGCAACTTGGCAAAGATTCGGAGGCTCTCATCACGAAACCTTGTGGCACAATGAAAGTGATGAAAGATCCCATGAATCACAATGAAAGATCGCACCTCCGCCCGGTCCCGGGCGGCCAGGATCGAGCGTATCGGGCGTATATTTAGTCATTTATATTTATTGCCTCGTTTATTTATTTCAGGATTTATAATAGGCATGATGAGGTCGGACGCACTCTGCCTCTCTGCCAGTCTCCCGACTGTGGGTGGCGCTCCGTGGACATTCTGTGCGCCTGGAGACTCCTCCAAGTGCACATTAAAAAATATTTAAAAAACAATATTAATTAAAAAAATTAAAAAAAAAGATTCGAAAGAACATTTTCCCCCCCCAATCACACCGAAGACATTGTCCGGGTCTGAGACATGAGTGTCATGACACCCGGCGCCCCTTTTCCGCCATGTTTGTGACATCGAACGTGACACACCAGGGGAAAAAAAAACAACTTGGCTTGCCTCCTGGCAAGTTGCCGGCGTCAATCGGCTATTTTTAGCGTTTTACACGCGTTTAAAATACCTGCATATATGCTGTAATTTTGGTGGAAAAGCGGCATTAAAGGGACAGTTTAGAGGCATCTAGCGGAACAGGTTTGGCAGAAATGGAATATAATATTCATAAGTATGTATTAATTAGTGTATAATCCCATGAAAATAAGAATCGTTGCGTTTTTGTTACCTTAGAATTAGCCGTTTATATATAAATAAGAGCGGGTCGCCTTCCGTGGAGGCTGCCGTGTTGCACCATGTTTCTACAGTAGCCCAGAACGGACAAACTTTGGTTTGTCCACTGGCTCTAGAGAGGGACTTTCGTGTTTTCCGCGGCCACCGTAGGTTCTCCTACACTGAGGGGTATTAAATTCTAATCTAGCAATCTGCAACCTCACCACTAGATTCGGCACACTGCAACTTTAAGAAGAAAGCGGCTGTGGATTTGCAAAACAGTCAATAAAAATGCTGGTTTCCGTCCGTTTTCTTTCAGTACCACATATCCATGTCTATACTATGAGCATCCCGTTTTTGCAAAAGGAGATTAAAAATGTTTTTAAGGCTTAAACATTTTCCCCATTGGACTGCATTTAAGCACAGTGGGAAGCTACAACAGAATGGTACGCTAACCTTGTTCTACACGGATGTGCTATGAACAATTATAAATAATAAGGAACCAACATTTTAATAAGGGCTGGATTGAAAATGGTGAACCTATCCTTTAAATTTATGTATGAGTCCTCATCACCCATTCAAGTTATAGAATAAGGATTAATAAGGGTTTAATAAGGGTTTTTTTTCTCAATCCAGGAACATCAAGTTTGTCTTGTTATTCAGTTGTCATTACCATCTGGTACATCACCCGAGGAGGTGAGGATGTATTTTTGCATTTTATTACACATGTTGTGCAGGATTTAACATAAAACTAAGATTACCTTCAGCTGTGGGTGCAGATCCACTTTGAGCCTCCACCAGTCCCTCTGTGTCCATACCTGGGTCAGCTGTGAGATTATTAAAGGAAAAAATATAAAGGTTAGTACACTCATACACAACTAGCGTTGTGGTCAAGACCAAGAATGACTCAAGACTGAGTCCATTGCTTATTAAGTCAAAGTCAAGTCAGTATACTCCAAGACTCATTAAAGCTGGAGCTGCAGCCCTGTGTCTGAAATGGCGTACTATGTACTATATTCTACATGTTTGTTCTACATCCAGCTTTAATACTTTGGTATGTGCATCAAAAGAATTGCTTCTTGGACACTAAGCTGCCATATAGCCGCACCAATTTCTTTCAGAACATTGCAGGTTGCTGACGACACGGTATAGAACCTTTTACCGGCGTTACACCCCCGCAATGCATTGTGGGATATGCTGGCCAGTGTGGTATTCAGTTTTGCATACTATGATATTTCCCCGAAAGTAGTACGTCATCCTGGTACTTTTCGCCTACGATTGATGCATGCTATCATTTCGGACATTGTAAACACAAATTTTAATTGTATTTTTATCTGCTGTCTAGGTTATATTTGTGACATAATGTGTTGACATAATGTCTGTTGATTTCAATTAAAAACAATATTTATCAACTGCTTTCATGTTCAATATAAATTAGTAATAATTTGCATATTTGGCAGTTGAAAAAATGTAATGAATCGCAATTTATCGCAATACTAAGCATATCGCAATAATATCGTATTGTGACGTAAGTATCGTGATAGTATGGTATCGTGGGGCCTCTGGTGATTCCCACCCCTAATGCAAATACTGCACACTACACTGGCAACTGTATTGTCAGGGAGACGCTGGTACAAGTTTTCATGCAGTCTCGTCATCAATCTGCAAGGTGCTGAAAGGAAGTGGCGATGATGATATGACGACGTAGTATGTCAGAGAAGCCATCATTCTTCTGACTCACATGCTAAAGTACACTGAACAATGCTACAAAAATGTAGTGTGTAGTGCATAGTAGTGATGTCACAAGAACTGATACTTCAGTACCAAGTCGATGCCTGATTTCAAAGAAACAGTGTAGTACTAGTCTCTTTGCCGTCTCAGTAGGCCCGAGAGGTACTGCACTTAAAAGGTACAGTGTGTAGAATTTAGCGGCCACTAGCAGTGAGGTTGCAGATTGCAACCAACTGAATTCCCCTCTGTGTCCTTGGTGGTGCAAAATGGCAGTGTCCATGGAGGAGAATCTACGGTTGCCGCGAAACTCGCGAAAAACACCAAAGTCCCTCTCTACTGTAGCAACATGGCGGTGCAACGTGGCGGTGCAACGTGGCGGTGCAACGTGGCGGCGTCCATGGAAGGGGCTCCAGCCCCCATGGAGATATAAATGGATAATTCTAAGGTAATGAAAACACGATTCAAAATTTCATGGGATTATACAACTAGTTATTAAAACATACTTATGAACATTATATTCCATATTCCGTTTCATTTCTTCCAAGTCCGTTCCACTAATTCTACACACTGCACCTTTAACGGATATGATGCATTCATCAAATCGAACAAGTGATTGAAGCGGACTGTAGGAGGGGTAGTCCTGGTAGTCGGGGGGATTACTAGCAGTTTTGCATATATACAGCATTATGGCTAACATTATGTGAGCCATAGCATCTGACTCACCATGACGTTAGTTATGGCTCCTGTTTGAAATGACTTTGAAATGGACATGAATACAGAAAAAAAAACAGTGTAGCACTATAGCTAAGTAACTGGCTAAAAGCACATACAGACTGCATGAATCCTAACATTGCAGTCGCACAAACCACCAGTCTTTCACAGAGGAGAATGAGGGCAGAGGAACACTTAAAGGCCTTAGAGTAGGGGGCAAGGTTTTAGAGTTAAGTTATCTTTGTAACCGAGTAGGCCGAGGCTAAATCCCATGGCAGGGACAACAGTGGCTGACTGAGGCGAAGCTGGCAAAGGGGATAGAGTGCAGCCTGTATTGGATATCTAGAGGAGAGAGCTATACAGAGACTTATTTAGTCCAAAGGGATAATAGGGAGCTCCTTCAGCCTTGCTGCACTGTCTACAATGTCTGTGTTTTCAGAGAAGTACAAGTTAACGGAATAGTTTGGATTCTTTGCGGTTTATCCCTGTGTTATACACTCTGCTAATATAGTAGGTAGGTAGGTTTAATTCCTGCAGTAATCCAGCCTTTTCTTCATACTCTAAAGAGTTGTCCAAGGACATCAGAATCAAGATAGTTCACTTCCACCAACAAGGAGAAGGCTACAAAAAACTCTTTAACATTTGAACGTACCTTTTTCCACTGTCAAAAACATCATCCAAAAATGGAAGATAAACACAACCGTTTTCAACATTTTTTTCCACTAATGATTTTGAATTGTTAATGAACCCGTTTAAACGGAATAATGTTTATTAGATACCCTATATTCATATTATTTAATTTACCTCAACTGCACCAGCAACCAGGCCTTTATTCGAAGCAGGCTTAAATTAGAGGCAGGCTTTTATATTTAAAAAAATATCATAATATCATATAACATTATATCATTATAAGTATATTTGATCATATTTTAGTATGAATTTTAAATCAAACTTCCGTCTGGGTGCCATGCCATGCAAACACATGTATGGTGAAAAAAGAGAGAGCTAGTAGCTACCCTAAGTTGCTAGTTCCCGATGGGGGAATTAGCGTTTTCCGAGTTCCCTTGAACACAGGCAGCACTTTGGAGTTCTTGCCCCAAGAAGCGATCTGCAGCAGGAAACGTAGTAAATTAAATACATCTACAATAAAAACACACTGTTTTATTTGCGTTGTTTGGAGAAAAGATCGCTCTGATCGGAGCTGGAGAGTTGTTCTGGTGTGGAGCTCCCCAGCTCTGCAGCTCCGATCAGAGTTTTTCCCCCTGTGTATTTTAGGGAGGCTTTTATTTGTTTGTGTCAACTGTATTTGATTACCGGTTTATATTTGAGGAAATGCGGTATATAAATGATCCGTGTATAGTTTGATAAAACGCACTGTGGATAATTGTTTTAAGTGCTTGAGTTTATGCATATACATAGGTATGAAAGACGCGGGAGACCAGGCAAAGCTTGATCCAAAGGTTTCAGTGATCGGAAACATGCTGTTGAGACAAATGAGGGACTAAACCGACATGCATCATCCAAGGAACATTTGGCATGTTACATTCTGTGGAAAGAAAGGGAGAATCGTATTGAAAAAGGTAAAGAAATGCAGAAGAATGCAGATCAACTACAGAAAAATAGGTACTATGTTTCCAGTTTAATTTATGTTGTGGAGTTCCTGGTTGCCAATCAGTTGCCCTTGAGGTAAAGTCAATGCCGTCGATGACATGTCAAAAGGAGGGAGTGGGTTGTTTCTGCCATTACTTGACTTCAGCATCAGGAAGGACCCTCAGTTGGCCCAAATTGTGAAAACAATTCAACGAAACACCACGAAATACAGAACGAACTTATCAGTATAATGAGCAGTGTTGTGACAGATGCAACTGTGAAAGAAATTGTGGAGTCATGATTCATTAGAACACTTCCTGTCCTGTCCCTGACCACGGCATGGACCCACCACCTGGAATTGGTCCCCGGGCGCCGACAAAGTGAGGGCTGCCCACTGCTCCTGGCTGCCCCTGGAGGAAGGACAGCCAGGATGGGATAAAAAGCAGAGACTATATCTCATCGTTCGCCACTCGTGCATGTGTGTGTGTGTGTGTGTGTCACCCTCCGCATGTGTGTGGTAAAATGTGTGATCAATAAATCATTCTTCTTCATTCTTCTTCTTCTTCTTCTTCATTATTAAAGTAGATGGAACAAAGGATCCTACTGGAACTGAAAATGTCTCCATTGATCGATCGATCCACTTTGTCAATGAAGAAACACTGGAATAACAGAACGACTGCTTGTGATGGCCACCGCAGATTCAAGTGATGCCAAATCGATTACAAGCATCATACTTTCCGAGCTAACCAAGGCAGATCTGAATACGTCCAAGATTTTGAATTAAGTGTATGACGGAGCCTTTGTGATGTCGGGCAAGCATGGAGGTGTCCAGCGGCTTTTGCAGGACAAACTAGACTGAGAAGTGCCCTACGTACATTCCCTGAACCATCAGCTGCATCTCGTTGTTGTCCACGCTTGTCGGCAGAGCAGACCATCACATTTTCTTCAGTATATGCAACGCTCTCTATAACTTCCTCCGAAAACCCACTGTTGCCATACACTACAGAGGTGAATGACTGAAGCGTTTGCTTGATCAGAGGTGGACATATATGGCAACTGTTGCCGTCATCCTTGGTTCATTTGAGGACATCACATCAGTTCTTTTGCATATTGATGCGACACAGACTTATGGAGCAGAAATACGCATGGAGGCTATCGGGCTGTTACGAGAGGTGTCCGATCAAAGCTTCTTGTTCATCGCTCATCTGGTTCACAAGGTCCATATGTTGCTGGATCCTGCTAAGTTGCTCCAAGTAGAGGATACGGACCTTTTGACTGGCCTGACACTTGTGTCATCTGCTGCCGAATGTGTGCACAAGCTCCACAGGGAAGATGCATTCTCCATGCTCTGGGACACCACTACAGTGAGTGCCACATCTACTCCTGTTCCCATAAAATGGAGACGCCAAGTAAATAAAAACTTGGATTTGTATGTGGTTGAAGAAACAACCGGATCCAATAACAAAACAGAGCTACAGAGACTCTACTTCAACGCTTTAGATGAGGTTCTTGGAGAGATGGAAACGCGCTTCAGTGAGCAAGAGTGAGTCAAGGTTGGCCAGTGTACTTGCCACTCTTGATCCAGTCGCTGTCACATTTGGTGCCTCCACCTCGATGTGTGAAAACTCTTTCTCTATGCTGAAGAATGTTTTCACGGACCACAGACACGAAATGCTGCACACTCGTAAGGCTCAGCTTGTCCAACTGGCACTGAGCACGAACTGAGCACGACCTTACCCGAAAATTTAAAACTGAATGGAAGACATTGTATTGAGGAGATTCAGTACTTCCAGCCGTCGACTCCAGCTCTTCTAATGGTGAGTTGACAAATTAATTTGCTGAAGGTTATATACAGTTTTGGTGCACTTTGCTGTTAAGGCCTGTGGTAGTCAGCATTTAATGTTTCATGGAGGATTTGCCTTTTTGCCAGCCTTTTTCATATTTTGCCTTTTATGTGTAGTAGTGTGTGCATTTGGTGGCCTAGTTTTTGGATTCATATGGTTAGTTTGGTATGGATTTTGCAGTACACATCTTTTAAAGGGCTTGGGCTGCAGTTTAGTGATAACACATTGAAATTTTAATTTGCTGCAATAGCTTGACTCTACTGTATGCTATGCGTCATGTAGTGCGTCTTCTGTGTATCACTGTGCCGCTGCACGTAGTTTCATTGTGTAAATTAGCTTCTCTGTCATAGCCTATTTCTCGTTCATACAACCTACTACTACTACTACTACTACTACTGGGCTTGTGCCGATTGGCGACCGGATCGTATATCGACGGTTAGGGTTGGGAACCGAAAACTGGCTCCAAATTGGAACCAAATCCGAAATGCAAGTACCGGGTACCCGTAAAAAATGTTTTTATTTCTGTTTCGGTTATGCTTATCGGTTCCTAAACGCAATAACCCTTTATTATTGCAAACAAAAGCAGCTTTTCTCGTCACCCTCCCTCACCTTATGTTGTCGGCTTGTCGTGGCATGGAAGTAGCAGACGGACAAATGTTGTAATAATCCATCAGTATTTTCCAGAAGTAATGTCCCTCCATGTTTGTTTACACTCGCTCCCGGTGCAGCGAGCCTGCAAGCAGTCATGACCTGTCTACGTGACTATGTTACGCATCAACGCAACAGCTACGAGCTAGCATGCATGGCTAAGCTAACATCAACAGTGTGAAATAAACATGGACCGCGGTAAACGATCAAAAGTCTGGCTTCACTTTAAAAAACTTAGACGATGACAAGGCAAAGTGCAATGTATGTGGGAAGCTAATTAGCTGCAAGTCAGGTTGCACATCTAATCTGACCAAACATTAAAGGCAGCACGGCGTCGATCTGAAAGACTGTACAGTCTTTGATGTCTTGCAGCCTCTGAGTCCGAGCCCGAGTGTGTCATCATCAGCCAGCGCTACCAGCACCTCGCTAGCACCTCCAGTAGAGCCAGGGATAGCGAGCCACTGTGTGTGCGGGACACACTGGTCTCGTATGCAATAAAGGGAAAGCTGACTAAAGAGAAAACTGAAGCGTGTCACAGAGCGGTAACGGTAGTTTTTCAGTTGTCGAATCTCCGTCATTTAGGTAAGCAAGGTTAAAAAAAAAAAGGTTTGATGATGGTGGGTACATGTATAGTAATAGTTACTGTTTGTCGAATCTTTATTTGCAGGGAGATGACTAAAGCCCTAAATCCAAAGTACACACCTCCCTCCAGCGATAGTTTGACCAATCAACTTCTGCCTGGCTGGTACAAGGTGGAAAAGTCAAACATATCTGAGCTCCGTGAGTCTTTTACAGGACAGCTCATTAGTGTATCATGTATATTTTACAGGTCTTAAAATTTGTCAGCACAATGCAAGTAACATAACATAAATCTCATGTCTTTTATGTAACTACACCATATAAAAACTGGATCTTCTCATATAGATAAGATAACTTTATTGTCTGTCACAACTCACAAAGCAACAGAAATTCTCCTTTGACACGTAGAATAGGACTAAAACTGTTAAAACTAAACTGAAAAAAAAATCATCTAATTTCCTATGCATTATCACTTTTAAGTCCATGTGTGATTTTCTTGTTTGTGCCTCAACACTCTAGAATTCTTGACGTGAGAACTCGTTGGAATTCCCTCTACTTGATGATGGAACGATTCCTTGAACAATATCCTGCAATTCAAGCAGCCAGCTTGGATCAGCGTTTGAGAAAGCTAATGGAGAGGGATCGACTTGCTCAACTGATGGATGACGATTTCAGAAAGGCAGAGGAGTTCATCCATCTGATGAGTGTTTTACACATCCACACTCTGTGTTTCTTCCGAAAAGACGGTCAGATCCTGCCAATTCTTCAAAAGCTTGAGAAGCATTTCACTGTTGAAGGAGACAGTGTTTGTGTGCAACCTTAGCCTCTTTAGCTGTCCGTCATCAACTGAAACTAGGCGAGCAGGCCCTTCTGAAGCTGTGTAGCATTTCATGCTAACTCATGCTGGGAAGTGGGCGTAACATAGCTCCAAAGCTCCATAGCTTTTATCAGGCGAAATTAAAAATAAAATATTTATTATGTTTTAATTAATAGAAAAGATACGTGACGTACGGTGTCAAGCTGCATCTCAAATGATTCCTTAGGGTCTGAAGGTCTAGACCTCACTTAGAACCCAAGAAATGGGCCTGAAGCTTAAGAGGTTAAGCAGGCTGTCTGGGTAAACATGTCCAAGCGGTCCATCAGAGTGATGGCATCAGAAACTTTCTTGAAGAGGCCACTGCATGACCCACGTTTCAAACACAATGTGAAGGACAACACTGTCCGGATCAAGAAGAAGTTGGCAGGAGTCTGAGCAGCCAACAGTGTGGATAGGTTGGTGTAACAATGCAGTCAGAGGAGAAAGGACAACAAAGAGAGAATGAGGAGGAAGAAGGAGAAGACAGTGAGGAAGAGGAGGAGCAGCCACCTCCCTGCAAGAGGGCTATAATGTCTCCGAGGAGCATTTTGCTGCTGAAGACGACCTGAAGATGAAAATCAACAGCACCACGTCCATCCTGCACCAGACTGACAGAAAGCTGAAGATATACAAAGAGATGCCACCAACAATGACATCTGATGACCCTGCTGGTGTTTAGTGATAGTTCTGCTTTAGTTCTAGCATTTTGCCACTATTGCTGCTCGGAAGGACATTGGAAAAACAATTCATTTAAAAAAAATGTTTAAGTTTCAACATTGCCTCTATCTCAGGTACTACTAAAGAATAAATGTATTTTGTTATTTAAACATTTGACCTATATATTTTTTTTACTATTTTGGAATCGAAACAGGGAATCGATAAGAACCGGAATCGATAAGCAGAATCGGAATCAATAAAATTCAAACGATACCCCAACCCTATCGACATTGAAGGGATGATTGACAATTGCCATGATGCGTTCATGAACTCAGAAAACTGTAATTCTTGTCAGAAGTTTAAAAAAAAATAAAATAAAATAGGTCGCCAAATATACTTAATAAACCCAACTACTACTATTACTAATAATAGCCAGGTGAGGTCAACTAGATCTCACAGATGCCGAAAGAGGTGAAAGACTCGTTTACGCACATTAAACTTGGTGATGAGATCACCAAAGACGCACGTTAATGCCAGGTGTAAACGCACCCAATGAGTCCTCAATATGGTTTGAGATCCAATTGCTCAGATCACATCCGGAGGTGTTCTGGGCCGCATATGGCCACATTCTTTTAGCAGTGTAAACGCCAATGTGTCCTGGGCCACATTGAATGACCACCTACTCAACTGATGCCCTCCGCATAAGCGGAAGTACGTCTTGTATGACAAATCCCCCTGTTCTCCCTGTTATAGAAGTGCAGGATTTGTTATTTACAAGTAAAGTATTCACACAAAAACATCCAGTTTTTACAAAATTAAGTCCCATAAGCAACAGAAAGAGACGTGTGTCTCCCCGTTGGGCTTGGGACAGGTTTTTTGTTTCGTTCATTGCCTGGTTTGCACCTGGCATTAACCTGTTTAGGCCTTAGCTGGCTACAGGAAGCGTTTGCAAGCTGTTAAAGTCAAAGGTTTCCTTATTTATTATTTTGAAACTGTAAAAAGGTCAATTTAAAAAAATATAACTTTAGATTTGAAGGAAGGTGTCATGTTTGACTTTATACAGTTTAGAGGTCAGCTCAGCATCTGTTCACTTATTATATACAGTATTATATATGATTGTAACATGCATTTTGAGTGACACAAACTAGAAAAAATGAATCATTGGCCTCTTATTAATTTTAGGTCTTTCTTGACGTGGTACTTGTAATTTTTTTGATTAAAGTTAAAGATAAAATGATAAATTAAAGATAAAAGATGCCCTTTTATCTTTTCTCCTCTCTTTCACTCCAAATGTGCATATGGACAAACATAAAACACACATGGACACATGATAAACCGATATGGCTGCAGCATTATATTTACAATACTAACCTTTTTATGAAATACCTCCACACAAATCCGTAACAACAAGTTATCTATATTTTGGGTGGTGAGAGACCGAAAATAAATTATGTTGGAAAAATAATGAAAAGCGAAAACGTGTATTTAGGAATGCAGCATAAGCTAAACACAGTGTGCTTTTTGCACTCCTCAGCTTCCACAAAAATCGATTTGGCATCATACAGGTTTATCATTTCTTTGGTAGCGCAAAGAGAAGATTAGATTAGGACACAAAGAATAAATAGTAATTTTTTAACAACGTAGTAACTATTTGAAGCTGACGATGTATATTATATTAGCTCTTATGATAAAGAGAGGCCCTGCTCTGAGACCCTGCTTTAGAGATTTTTGCACACCAAATTTGAGCCAGATTGAACAAACGTCAGGAAGGAATTCATAAAAAGTCCCAATACGGTGGATATGAACTATACACTTTAAAGTCACTTTACAGGGAAGTGAAAGCTTGGCTATTTTTCAAGCTAGGCCTTATTAAAATGTTGATTCCCATCGTTTGTTTCTGTTTATAGCACCACCACGTACTGCTCTGCTGCAGCTTTTCGCTGTGCTTAAATGTAGTCCAATGGGGCAATTATTTAAGCCTTTAAAGAAAACCATATTAAATCTCCGTTTTGGAAATAGGAAGCTCACATTATAGTCACAGGTGCGTTATGTGTATCTGTTTTACGTGTTTTGTAATATCACATTTTGTTTTGTAATATCACATTTTGTTTAGAACAAATTTTTGCAATTGCTGTAGTACATCCGAAGCGTAACGTTGGATACAGTAGTCAAAGTCAAAGTCAAAGTGTTTTATTTGTCAAATGTACAGTACAACACAAGGTCATTCTGGACAATGAAATTCTTATGGCAAGGCAAGCAACAACTACGTAGTAGGCACAAACAGATAAGAAGTACAACCGTACAAGTAGAGGTCACATATAAGGGCACGAGGTCGAAGTAAAGGGCAGGGGTAACATATATGTACATGACAAATTAGATTTTTTTTTAAATAACCTATAACTAGAAAAGTACTCAGGACTATTGCACATTATCAATATAAATATAAAGTGAAGGAGTGCCGGTGGATATAACAGTAGGTTGCCAGCAGGAAAAGGCACAACTTCCCGTTTCTAGTCTCTGACGTTGGCCGAAAGAGCCAGAAGAACCTGATAAAATGTACGGTTTTGTAGGGCTGCATGATTGTGGATAAAAATCACAATTTTCTTGATGTTAACTAGGGGTGGAGGTATAAACGGTATAGAAAGTACACCAGTATGAATTTGCCCTACAGTATGGATTTTGACTATACTGATTTTGACTATACTTTCCAACCATTTGCCAGAAGGGCAACATAACTTAAAAACAAGATGGTCGCTCTGGCACGAGTAACTTTCACTCAAATCAGTCACATGTCCTGACTGAGCTGAACTGCGCTGGCATGACTGACAGGTTGGGGTTTGACAGCAGACATCACTTGCTCTGCTGAACGGATCATTTCATTATAAAAAGTTTCGAAACTGACCTTTTGAACAAAATGAATGTATATGAATAAAATTTAATGTATGGTAACAAAATAAATTTTAAATAATAACTCAAATAAAATCAGTTTGAACCATTTATATAATTAACTCAAATAACAGTAACACCAATGATTATTATCATAAAAAGCACTGGCACTCTGTCCAGTGTCATTTATGTCATAGTATGCACACGGTAATTTAACAAATCTAAAATAAAAATAGTTGTTTTTTGTTTTTTTTAATCCCTCATCTTAATTTGTTACTGTTATATGTTTGTCTGTCTTTTTAGAAATAATTCCAGGACAGATCGGGTAGTGACAGGGCCTGTTGCTTTAAGACATTGCATTGTAGGTAATGTAGGAGCCCTGCTGGCGCATGGATGTGTGACGGAGAGATCGCTATGAGAGCCTATACACTTGTTGTGTGTTATTACATTAGTCCAAAGAGTACTGCCTCACAGTGTCTCTGGAAGGAAACCACTCTGTGTTGGAAGTACCCAACAACATGGTTCCATTCAAACAAACTAAACACTGCATATCCCTGCTGCAAGTGAACTCCATGTGTGAGGGCACAAACACAGAATATGATTTGGACTGACAGAGTCAGTAAGGAATGTCAACATTTAGATTTTAGGGCTAAAACCCCAGCAGGGATGAATATAATGTTATAGTAGAAGGCCTTTCCCCATAGTCTCCACCAGCTTACTATCGGCACTGACAATCCGTTAATGGTTATTATATGATTATATTAAGAAATCGACTAATGATTGGTCAATTAAGGCATTCTGAGTTGTATCGTGAGGAAAAAATGCGTTAAATAGCCGAGTAATGAGTGGCACATAACGTGAAGACACACTGTTTTTTTTTGTTTGTTTATGACTTTTAACTTGTGGTCTTTTAACTTGGTGGGGCAAGTAAATTTGTCTTCCACTTGGCCTACAAAAAAATCCACTTGTCCCAGACAAGAGGACAAGCCTTAATATCGAGCGCTGTACCGTGCTGACCGGTAGAGCCCTCACAGATCTAAAAGTAAGGAGGCACTGATTTATCTGCAATAAAATATATTAAACTAAATAATTTCCTGTCTGATATTATATATAAGAATTTATACAAGTAATAACCTGGAGCTGCAACTATCACCGGACCAATCACACCACGCAAGACCACCATGTCCAAATCCTCCATCTGCTTCCTCGCTACAAGTACCAAACAGCTTCCATGCAATTAATATATAGCAAAAACAACTTTTATATCAATCCACGATTTTTATTTAAGCCATTTAAATGCGATATTCCAGAGAAAACGGCATCTGCTGGCTCCGTGACTGCAGCGCAAAATTCCGACATGCGCAGTAGAGTCGACGCTTTCTAGCTACATAACATACGGCTGTAATTCCATCTCGGAGGACGACAATTTTTTATTTCTTTTATTTATAATAAATATAAATGTATTATATTTATTTATTTATTAACTATATTTATTATTTATAAAAAATATTTTAACTGGCACAAAAGGGGGTTATAAATAACAAATACTTGAAGTCAGTTTTTATTTTCACTTTGTGCAGCTTGATTTTATTGTATTTCATGAAAAAGTGTTTTTCAGAGATGGACGTTACTTGAGAAAAGGTTTTGTATTTTTAGGGCCCAAGCACCAAAGTGCTGCAAAGGCCCTATTGAAATGCAAGGAATTATTATTAATATTATTATTATTCTCTGTAATGAATGACATTTTTGAGGGACTAAAGATGCACATGCGTCAGAAGTGGTGAAAAAGTATATATTTTATGGGTCGTGTGCATGGGTGTGGCAAAATGGCTTGATAGCGCCCCCTACAAAATTTCAACTAAGTGGCCCTCGTGGTTCATTTCACCTAGGATGTACAAAATTTGGTAGGCACATGTAACATCCCAAGAAAAAAATGTTACAAGACCTAAACCCAACAGGAGGTCACACATATTTAATTGAATGTGACATTTTTGTGACTTTTTGGCCATTTTCAGGCTCCATACTTAAGCAAACTCCTCCTTAGGAGGTTAATCAGATCAAGTTCTTAAAAGCTTGAGTTCACTTTGAATGGCATGGGTGTGGCCAGGTGTCAAATTTCTTTCGCCATGAATCAGAAAGTGGTTTATAACTCAACTGTACATGGTCAAATCTGCCCCAAACTTCACATGTTTGATAAGAGTCCAGGCCTGAAGACATCTATTTCTGCCAATATTGAGATATTCATAGCGCCACCTACTGCCGCTCCTGCTGTACTCCTAGCGGGTTGACCAGATCCACCTCAAATGTGGTCAGAAAAGCCTTAAGACTTGATGATGCTTCATTGTGAAGATGAGTTTTCATTGAACGGCGTTCCTGTGGCAGCGCAGCGGTACAGCGAGGGCCCGATCATCGCTGCTTGCAGCTTTAATCTCTATTTATTATTGCAGTTTTTCCCAATAAATGTTCTTAAAATAGCTCTGTACTAAGTGGAATATGTCCTAGTAATACAGTTAAGAGTACAGTAATCGCTGCCATTCCATACCAGTGCTTTACCCCTTCAGAAGCATTTATATTGAAATCGTTAGTGTCCGTGCTTCAAATTATACCGTGATATAAATTTTAGGCCATACCGCCCAGCGATAATGAGATCTGAGATGACAATTCAATAGGGACACACACACATATATATATATATATATATATTATATACTGTATATAAATACAATGTATGTGCATATGTATAAAAACTGTGACAATAATGTGAGCTTCCCATCTTCCAACAATGGATGTACTGGGGCAATTGCAAAAAAGTAGTTCTAAACAAAATGGGACACTACTGTTATTGAAAACATGTTCACCCCTGACTATAACTCCTGACTATAATGTGTCAGTTTCGAAAAAGGAGATTTAACATGTTTTTAAGGCTTAAGCCTTTGTCCATTGAACTGAATTTAAGCACAGTGAGAAGATTCATCAGAGCAGTACGTTTAGTAAACCGTTGAGTTTAAACATTTTAATAAGTCATGGGTTGAAAAATGGCCAACTTAACCTTTAAGATGATAAGTAAAAAGCAACCCCCTCAAAAAGAGAAAATACTTCCTGCCCAAAACACCCCCATCCCCACCCAATTTACATTTTAAAATGGTTTATTTAAAAAACATACCCCTCGATATAAAAAAAAACAAACATGCATCGATGCGATTGAATTCAAGTTTGTTGGTAATGGAACAACAACGATCGAGTAGCATAGAACAAACCGTCCCAAAACACGATTATTATTCCAGATCAAAAGGAGATTTTTTTTAATGCTGTCTCCAAAACTCCAGACGAGTAGTTTAAAATGAATTGCAATCTGAACGGTCGCTCGGACATTTAAAGCAGCCGAAATAACGCCGAGAAAGAAAATGGAACTCGAGGTTTATTTCGCAGCACACTATACTCATTGTTACAACTAAAAAAAAAAAGGTGGTAGACCCCGAGGGCCAAAAGGAAGTGGAAAGAATCAATTCCTCCACAAAAAAAGAATGCATCTTTGTTTGACCAACAGTCACTTACAAGTGAATCAATTACTGTGTCAGTGGTCTGGCTTTATTACACCCACCCCCCCTTTGGCAAAAGAGCTCTCCTGTGGATACCTCCTGCCTAGACACACACCCCCTTTACCCCCCTGGGAGCTGAACCACAGTTCCTCTTTACTTTAGCCTGTGAAACCCGCATTCTACACCAAATATCTAAACAATCCACACCCATCCTCATACTTTGCAGTTATAGAGTTTGGAACATTTTATGCAACACTACTGCAGCCATTACTATTGTTTATGCCGTGTCACAACACAACTACCCCCC
>OMKR01047727.1:7835-18892 GCA_900302355.1 Cyttopsis rosea | reverse complement strand
GGGGGGGGGGTTGAGTGTCACAGCAGCAGAAGTTGACAGAAAAGTGCAAGTCAAAAAAGAGATGAACATGTAAATGAAATAAAATGTATATACGCACGCATATAAACAGAAGTTAACGGGAGTATCACTTAACAGATGTTTGTGTGCATTCACCTCCAGAGTGAATCCAACTCAGCGTCGGGCTGTTCTGAAAGTAACTAACAACAACAGCTGGCACGGCATTGTTTTTGTTAGTTTTTATCATTGTTATTTGCCATTCAATCATGTCTTTGTGGACCATATTTCAAACAAAATCTGTTTAAACGCACACGGTTCCCTTAGCGTAGCCATTCCCATCAAGGCAGAGGCTAATTCAGCCTCAGTGCAGCTTATTGGCATTGGGATTTTTGTTTCCTTGTTTTTGTCATCTCGCCGGGACGGTGGCCGTGTGTTGGTGGTGGTGTTGGCTCACCTGCACAGCTGTGAAAACGGGGAAGCTGCCTTGGAGGAGGGAACGCTGGTACTGCCTGATCTCTTCAATTATGCCAGTGTGTAAGCGTCCTCTTTGTTCGAACACAGGCATGCGTGGCAGAAAGGTTGACAGGCTTCTCCTCCTTGTCTCGGCACCTGGATGGCTGCGCAGGGCACCGGCGCCGATCGCTCCCTGTGCAGCGAGGATCCTTCCCGGCGGTGTTTGTGAAGTGTGTGTGAACTCACCAGGCGGAGAACACAGAAGAATGGCTCTCCCTCCAGGATCCTGCAAACCTGCGGACCTAGACTTCACTCAAACTTTTTTCATGTTATTCCGGGTGTGAAGTGTATTCATTCAGACGCCTTTGACTGGTATCTTTCAGACCGTGCTAGCGCAAAATTACTCTCAAGCCTCAGTAGAATTGAAATGGAAAGGGGAAATGAAAAGATCAAGATGGCAACTGTTTTCTATTCCTCATTCAGTTCCACTGCCGCTTTTATAAGCAACATTATTCACACAACTGTCCAAGTGAATTACAAGTATGTCAAAGGCAGGCCATTTGAAGGAGCTGGAAAAAGTGTGGACCCTAAAAGTAGGAGAATAGGAGACAGATGTCGGGCACCGGGTATAACAGCTTGGTGTTATGCACAATTCCTTTACACTGTGATCATTATCGCATTAAATTGGATATATTGAATAAGCCAGGTGGAACATAGTCATACATTAACATTTTTCACTGTCTGTTTTGTAGAGTCAGTCCAAGAGGAGAAAAGGCAGCCATTGAAATTCCTAGCACAAGTAGCATGAGGTGTGATGGTATTTTTTTTGTGAATCTCTGAGTGTGTATGGTAATACCAGAGGCGTCTGAGGCCTCAAACTCAGCCTCTGCCTCGAGGAGGGGTGAGATGTTCCCCCCCCACACAGGCACTGCGGGATAGAAAATACGTTTTTCAAAGGAAATCATTTTCTCATAAAACTTTTTCAAATTAATTTGATCCTGCAAGATGGGAGAAAAATGCATTGACTATTGTAGGTTCAATGTGTGTGTTGTCTTTATTGCTTGCTTATTTTACTGTGAAAGGTGGGTGGCATCTTCCTTAGGAGGGCTGCTTTTCATTATGGCTGGCATTCTCTTGGTTGGTCTTGACTGGACCTTGCTGCTGAATGACAAGTAGGCAAGTTCCCGCATTGTGAAGTTCTCTTAAAAAGCAGGAGGAGGAATAAAGGAGATGAAATAAATAAGATGGTGCGTCCAGATAATAAATCAAAGAATGCTCTGTCTGCCGTGAGCTATGTTGCCAGGTTAGTTTTGCTCCCAATAGTTAACATGTGTATAAAATGCAGTATTCCGTATTACAGTATGTCCAGTATTAATTCTAATTCTAAAGTGAATCAAATATTACTTTGGGCTTGTTTACAAATTCTTATACATATTTTCCTTAAACTAACATACTATTATAAAGCAAACTACCAGAAGTAGCCCGATTGACACAGATATATGCTTGTGAGTTGTGCAGTGCCCCATAATAAGAGCGTTGTAATAGTGCCAAGCAGCCTCTATTGGAGGAATGCGTTTCAGTATTATAATCAAGACCACCCAAGACGTGTCTAGTATGACAGAAGTCAAAGTGTGGTCAAATAGAATGCGAAAAGTACCCGATTGATATTGAAATATCGCTGTTATGCTTTATATTCCTTTCAAAAATAGGAATAACCAGTTGCAGTTGTAGACATGGTCAGCCTTTAAATAATATTGAGAGTCAAGACCCGAGTCAATACGAGTTCTTTAAAATGCAGAATCAACACCGGACTAAAGATCCAGCCCAGACTCAAGTACTACAAAGCTGGTGTGTGTGAGTTCATGTTCCCCACTTCACCTAGGGAGTGAAAAAGTGGATATCCTTTGGTTACATCTGTGCTTCTACCAGGAGAGTATTCTTTATATTAAATTAGGTAATACAGCTTTAAATTATTCATATAAAACAAATGGCATTCCAGCAATATCAAGTATAAGTATAAAATACGGTTTACCAATATGGTTTGTATGGAGTACCACTTTAATCCAAGACATTCATCGCATGAACATTTTGACAACCACGCTCAGAGAATGAGTGCCGTGCTGTGGGGCTAAATTGTTTTAATTGTGAAGCATGAGTTGCTGCGCAGCCCTCCTGTGGCACTGTAGGGGATTATTGGGGAGACGGACAGGACCCCTGAGCCCCGGGATGCGGCTTGGCACAGCGGAGGAGGGAGCAATTACTATGGAGCTACTACTACTCCACAGCTATACCTTGTAAGTGCATCCAAAGCCCCTCTTCAAAAAAAAGCGGCGTTTTGCTCTAGTCGGGCAGAAAGGGAGTGAAGTGTTGTGTGTGAAAGTTTGCACAAAGCTGAAGTCTGACATGTGACGGGAAGTTTAATTTTATATGAGAGCAATTCGTTTTAAGTGGTGATCCGTGAGGTTATTTGATTAGAAAAATCCCAAATTTGATATGAGCTCTCACCTTATAAGAAATATTCAATATATATGTTGCTGGCAGGGTCTGCCATTCCCCAGCAAGAATGCACTGATCGGGCACACACAAGAAGTGAGCGGCGGGCGTTTTGTGAATTTGATCATTTGAATTTGATAGTTGTGTCAGTAAGCTGTGGGTATGGATGCTCACGATGCCAACACTCACAGAAAGGAACAGCACCAGATGAAAACATACCACCAAAACTGGGACGTCCCGTGTAATCCACCCAGCATCAGATGCCCTTAAGGAATTGAAAAACTCACTTTTTCTTTTTCCTGTTTTTCGGTCAGAAAACATGTGATGAAACACGCCGTTCACATTTGAAATCACCAAACCCACTCAGATTGTACGTCCGTTGCCGACAGATTGTCCAAACGACGGCATCTATACTGGACATAACGTACTGACCCTGACCCATTAAGTAGCGTATCACTGAACTTCTCCGTAAAGGAGGCCAATGTGTGAATGAACCTGCTGCCTTTAAGAAGAATAAGAATCATTTATTTTGTCAAGCATTCACAACACAGGAGTGGTGACAATGAAATTCAGTCTCTGCATTTATCCCATCACCGGCCATCCTTCCTCCAGGGGCAGCCAGGAGCAGTGGGCAGCCCTCATTTTCGGCACCCGGGGACCAATTCCAGGTGCTGTTGTGGTCAGGGACAGGACAGGAAAGTGTTCTGCACATTTTTAGTCGGGGTCCTTATGTTGGAGGAGACCCATGGGAACACACAGAAAGGTCCCTTATCGGGAGATAACCCACCAACAGCGCCCCAGGTGGGAATCGATCCCAGGACCTTCTTGCTGTGAGGCAGCAGTGCAAGCCACTGTGCCACCGTGCCGCCCAAAGCCAGGCTGGCTTTGCACTTGGCTTTGCTGGATATTTCTTATCCAGCAATGTTATGGACTCCATAACACCACCTTTATGTCACAATAAGCAGGTATTGCACATTGAAGTTGGACAATCAGAAGAAAGTGGGCTTTTAGGGAGGGGGGCCTTAAAGGGACAGGAGCTAAAACAGCTTGCTTCAGACAGAGGCTGAATTGAGGGGCTATAATAATGTTGTTGTTTTCTTTAACTGTGAATCATGCAAAGCTACTCTAGTGGAGTCCCAGAATAAAAATATAAAGAGTGAGGTAAAAGACATCCTTGCAACCCTAAGAGTCTTTACTCCTCCCTCTGAGAATCTCCCAAAGTTTCCTCACCACAGTGTTCTCCGGTGCTGGTGGTAGAAATCCCCTTTACACAACATTGGCCTCAATAAAGTCCTAGGTTCTGTACCTTAACTAATATCACCAGAAAAAAAGCAGTGTCTTTCTAGTCACATTGTTTCTATGGCCAATGTCCTGTTTTAAGCCGTGGTATGTTGGGGTAACAGCGTCATAGCCAAAGATAGGAATAGAATCAATAAAAGCAGGTTCTGTTATTGGCTTGAGTCCTTGAGAGAACCAGAAGGATGACTCTGGCCGTCCTCCGCTGTGACAGTCATCCTCCTCGCAGCACCTTGCAGAGCCTTAGGACTGTGTTCAGTGGGCGGCTAAAAAGGCCTAAATGTAGAACAGAACGCTTCAGGTCCTGTGTGCCTTCAGCTGTGACATGTCTTAGCAGCACATGATATTTGGACACATCTGGTCATGTATTGTATTCATTTTGGAATTTTATCTGGCCTTTCTTGGTATTTTAGTCTGTGTATTTTTATCTTTGACGCTTGGAATTTTCTATATATTTTTGTGGCATTTTGTGTTTATTTGATCGTGTTTTGGATATTTTTTGTCGTTGATTTTTCTTGGCCAGGCTGGTTCCTGAGCAGTATTTATGTCCTCTTGGGGTGCACTGTTCCTCTATGTGTGTGTGTTCTGTGTTATGTCATGGTTGGTCATGGTTGACTGACCCAGTTTCTTCCCCCGGGGATCAAATGTGATGATGTAACTGGTTTTAGTTGTGAAACTTTTGAAACTATTGTCTGTCGAGGAATATCATTTTCACTCTCCTGTTTTGGAATGAGACAGTAAATATGTAATGGTTGAAATTTTTTTTTATTCATTTAATGTATAAATTTATAAATGTATTAATGTTGTAATGAGTTTCAGCTATATAAACTTTTCTCACTTATATTTACATTATACTAATGCCACCATATTTCTAAAAGCATCAATACAATTGGTAGTGATCGCAAGGATGAAGAACTGAAAAAATAGGATTAGGTTAAACAATGACCATAGATTTTCTGTAGGTGTAGCTGTATTGTGTCCACACTGAATGAAATCCCAATTTACTCACTCTAAATGCTCTCTAAATCCATTTTATTTATTTATTCTACCCAAGGGCATGGTTTCATTTCAAATGGAATTATTTGCACATCATTGCACATTATTTGTGCAATTTAACATTATTTGACATGACGCAGGCTCAAGGTGCTTTTAAGGATGCAGGTAATTTAACTGCTGAAAGCCGGGTTTTGAGGCACATTTTATTCGTTACCAGAAACTGCAAGAACACGAATACTCTGAAGATATTTGACCAAATTGAGCTTCTTGCGCATACTTTTTAATTTTAAACCTCAACTGGTCAAATAAATTGTCAAAGGGGGAGTTGTGCAGTCTGCACTACACTCAGAACATAAGAACTTGAAAATACGACTGAAATTGAAGTTTGTTTATTATTTCAACAACAACAAAACTACTACTTTATGTGTCTCGGATTCTTTTAAGCGTTGAACCTAAAAGTTAAATTGTATGCAGTTTACCTGCCAGGTGAGATTTAAACCACAGTAATACCTGGAACAATAATAAAGTGACAATAAAGACATTTCCCATCACTTAAAGACGATGCCATTGTAATTTGCTTGGACAACAGAGTAAGAATCACTATCTATTGCATGCGATTCTTGCCTTGTTGACAATGATCCAGAGTAAATGATAATTTAGTGCCTGTGTATTCTAACTACCACCACAACTTGGAACAAGGACAACTGGACCTCACGCACGGCACCGAGGGACAATGTTTAAAGGCATCCAGCCTTCTCCCTGTTGTTGTGGTCGGTGCTTATTTTTAAATGAACTCCACGCCCTGAAACACATTGCAACTCTGCATCGCGTTTCATCCCATAATTTTCTTTGAGTTGTCGCCACCGCGGGACAGCCAAGCCCAGGTTCATTTCAGCTTTCACACGTTTTGTTCACTCTACACCTGCTTGCGTTCCTTGTGGTGAGTTGTAACGGCAACTCCAGCATTCCCCGGCATCTTTTAATTGGGGCTTCAGCTCAATAACAAAACAAAGCCAGAGAGAAAATGTCCCGTTTGTTTTGATTCCAAAAAGCAGCAAAGTAGCAGGTAGTTGGTACGTGTTGTTCTGCAGTAGTAAGGACTAATACATTAAAATTAAGTACATTGGACAATTACAGTAGCTACATACGCCACAAAGGAAGCCATAGTGAGAAACTCAATAACACAGATTATTTGAATACGGTCTATAACCCTTAAAGGTGCAGTGTGTAGAATTTAGTGGCGTCTAGCGGAACGGACTTGGCAGAAATGAAATATAATATTCATAAGTATGAATTAACTAGGGTATAATCCCATGAAAATAAGAAAAATAAGTGTTTTCGTTTCCTTAGAATCAGATTATATCTACATGGAGAGCGGGTCCTCTTCCACGGAGGCCGTCATGTGGCACCGCCATGTTTCTACAGTAGCCAGAATGGACAAACCAAACACTGGCTCTAGAGAGGCTCTTTCACATTTTTTGCGGCCACCATTGCTTCTCCTACACGCTTGGAAGGGTGAGGGTGACGGGAGATTCATTACGTCGGTTGCAATCTGCAGCCTCACCGCGAGATGCTGCTAGATACCACACACAGCACCTTTAACCCTAACTCTGACCAATCGCACCAAAGCTTCCCATCCCTACGGTCTCGACAAACTACATCACATCGTGTAAATGCCATCAGCTATGCCAGGACCGTCCAAATCCACGATCCAGATTTTGACTAAAATATATTTTGCGGTAGTTTCATTTAATAAAAAAAAATGGGGAAAAAAAGCAGCAGCGAAAACACATAATGTTAATTGAGTTAATTGAATCGTTGACGGCAGCGCAGACTTGTCATGGCAGTCTATTTATTACTTTGGTGCGGGCCCAGTAGGATCAGCGCCGTGGCGTTTGAAGCTCACGCCGTTGACTCACAAACAGCCTGCCTTCACAGAGCCCACACAACTAGTTCACAAGCTGCTCGGGCGCACATGTTGCCTTCCATCAAGCAGCTTTGTGCAGAAACAGCCACTGAAATAAAATAACACGTTCAACACCAAATCTATTTTTCATTAGCTTTTAGCGCTCCGTTGTGCAAGCTGTTTGATTTATTTTGGGTGTTTTTTTGGCGTGATGCGGTCAAGCTGTTACTACTCCTAAAAACCTTCAGAATACGGTTCCCTCGTTTTGACGTCCAGACATCAAATAGAAAAGAGATGAGTTGTCAGACAAACAGAAAAAAGTGGGCTAGCTGTATGTCTGCTTTATATCAACCAGAAATCAAATAGGATCAAGGTGCTTGAATACAATTGCCTGAAGAAAATTATTTTGCGTTTATCCACCTGTTTGAGTGTTTAGACACATTTGTATTTGGGTTTTCTGTGTATATTTCAGATGGTAACCTGAGTATATGATGGACGTGTCATTATACATTATAATTCTGGTCATCATGATTCAATAATATTTGCTTGGCTCCATTCAAGACGTGCTTTTTGTCTCCTTTCATTCCCCCCGAGATTTGTGATGTAAGATTTTGGGCTGAATATAAGCGAAGACCGATAATCTCCAGTTAGAATGCTGTTACTATAGTAACAGCTATAGTTACACAAACAATAAGTGAGAGTCACAACTCGATTTCTAAGGCCAGAAGGAAATGTTAGTCATGTCATGTATAATTATCTATCTTTAGTGGAGACATCTTACTGTGTAGCTTGCTTTAATTTAAATCAAGCCACATGGTCCATAAGTGTAAATCTGAAATGCCCTATATATACACAGATGTATATTCCACATTGCTTATATATTTAGTAAAGTAAAAAAGTAGCCAAGCAGTGGAATATATTTGCAATAGTGTACTACTGTACGTCAAGCCAAAGCACGTGCTTTATTCTCTTTTGTGTCCTAGTTCTGAGTACATTAGACCACGGCACACAACAGGTTACGTACATACAGTACATACGTACATACATACTACTGTCGATGTCCACAGCGTGACTCACGGCATTTGGAGGGTTCAACTGCAAAATTGCAAAAATTGCCGAGGTGTCCTTGAGCAAGGGACCTAACCCCCAACCACTGCCAGCAGGCTGGTTTCCGCCGTACGTGCCTGACTTGTGCCATTGCTGTGTAAATGTGTATGAGTAGCTGAATTAGAGGAATTAAATGGAAAGTACGTTGAATGGCCGCAGTGCCTTAAGCACTAATGCAGTCCTTTTACCATAATGTAAGCTTAGCATTGTAACTATAATAGTAAAATTATATTAAAACTGTTGAGATGCAGTCCCTTCAGGCCTATGACATTACCATGATATGCTAGTGTCTTATAGGAATTTGTACAAGTAGTGAGTTTTCAGTCTGTCCTTTTTGCCATTGAGGGATTTCCGTGGCGTTCGGTGCTCAAGTAAAACCAGCGAGCCCCTTTGCATCTATTGTTCTCCTCTGATAGATCATTTGCAATGTACCGGAGATAAATCTCTTTTCTATTTTTGGGTTCTGACAGGCTCTACCTGTAGCCAGCAGCTTTCTAGCCCCCACCCAGACAATGACTGGCCTAATGTCTGGTCCAGTAGCTTCCTTGAAGCACTCCTGCAAGTTAATAAATTCTGGGCCATCTGTTTCCATGCAGCCCCTTTCCATTACCAGGTGAGCCCCCCCCTCCTCCGGCCCTCTATCTAATTAACTTTTCTCTCCCTCTCTTTGTGCACACATTGAAACTAGGAGATGGGAAGAAAAAGAGAGAAAAGGTGAGACGAATGAAGGGGGCGTAAAAGATGGGGTAATGATACATTTGTCTAAACTATTAGACAATCTGATTCACTTGCAGGGCTAGTTATTAATAGTCTTTTGAATCCAAAAAGGTGTTTAACCGTAAACTGAAGATATTGTGTTTTGTGCATCTTAATTTGGAGAGAAGCACGAAAGGCTAGTCTCGGAATTTAATTGTAAAAAAAATAAGTAGAACAAATAAATGAAGCAATCAGTCATTTGTCAAGTTAGTGGAATCTTGGCAGAGAGAGGAGGTGGTGTGGAATAATGAACTACTTTAAAGGAAATAAACACAGCGACAAAGTATTTCACAAACAATTATATCCCAGTAATTAAAGTGATTAAAGCAAAAGGGTAAAAACATTAGAAATGACAGCAGGAGATTAAAAAAGGATTAGCAACAAGTTAAGTAGACACAAACAATAAGAATACGATTAAAAAACTATTTCTAAAGGTAGTAGTGGTGAAATTTGGATTTAGGAAGCAGAAGTAGAAATAAGCCAAAAGGGAAGTGATGAAATGATCTTATTCCATCATTGCATGGACTTCTTTTGAAGAAGCACAAACAATCTGTTGTTCTCATATAAACCTGCGTCCTTTCTTTACGGGAGCACTACTGAGTAAGGAAACGCTGGGTGAAGATGGAAACATCCTTAGAATAGAAAAGACTCTGTGGTGCCCCCAGCACATAGCATTTTTAACTACGTTATGCACTCACAGCCTATAGCATCAATCACCTAAGCCATTAAGAGTGCCAAAGTGTCTCCGTGGCTTTGCCATTAGTTGATAATGTATTGGTAACAAGACTGCAAAATGGCACTACAGTATCAGCAAACACATTGAAAAACTATTTGGCACACAGACAGTGTGGCCAAAAGAGCACAATACTCTACGCGCAGGTTATGAATCCCAATTGTGCTGGAAATGCAAGTTATGTGTGTACATTAAGTCGTAATGTTCTTGGTGGAGATAATGCCACTTTTTATGGTGAGGCTGTTGACTATGCATGAAGATCATAAAGGAGGCTGTGAGAGATGATTCCACTGCTGGAGGAGGAGAACCTCCCAACTCCCATGTCAGGTTTTTTTAAAGGGTTCAATTATCCATTACAGCCAGAGAATGTTTCATAATTCCTACGCTGGATTAAAACACCTGAAACAAAGACTGTTTTCAATGATGCAAGATTTCGATCAGATGCGAATGATATTTTTCACGTGCATTTGAGTTACTCCTATATGCATGAATTCTATGCATATTATATTGCTGTGAACTGTGAGCTGCCGTGGGAATTTTCATCATTGGTTGCAGGCAATAAGACTAAGTTACTGCCTGTCATGTGCCAGCCTGCTTCTGCCACAATTTATGTGCATAGGACTGTTGTCTGTCGACCCGGTGGGTATTCTGCGTATTCTGATTTGAGCTTTTATGATGCATGCAAGAAGGTAGCCTGCATGAATACCAAGGGAACCAAGCCCCGGCATGTGCCTACAATCTCCTTTCCCAAATGAATGTTTCACCTCCCTTGCTAATTGAATCTGTGAGGTAACAAACAGGAGATGGAAAATGGTTACGCGGGGGAACGGCGTATTAGGATGTTTTACACCTCCGCGGAGCCCATCGAGGAAGGGCACATCCCCCATTACAGCTGTTCGGGAAAGAGGTCTCATTCTGCCGGCTCGCTTCTCCTCTACGTCCTCCGCATGCGCCGGTTCGGGAAGGGCGGGAGAAGTCGCTGACATGACCTCCAGTGAAGTGAGCATGTCGGGGACCGCTTGAGACCGGGGGCGGAACCAATGCAAGAGAGCGGGAGAGACACATGCCTTGCAATCAGCCATGAAATGCAACCTGGCACCAGTTGGGTCGGGCCTACAGGGAGCCTCAACAGACGTGAGCCTTCAGATGAAGGGGGGGGAGAGAGGGAGAGCGGTGGAGGGAAGGGACAGAGCGGAATTGGGAGGAGAAAAGAAGGGAGGGAAGGGGAGAGAGAGAGAGAGAGAGAGAGAGAGAGAGGAGGGAGGGTTGTGGGGTGGAAGGTCATTCTACCACTCAGGGCGTTTTATTAATGTAATTAAA
>OMKR01047708.1:0-26593 GCA_900302355.1 Cyttopsis rosea | reverse complement strand
CAATCAGTGTCCGCCCGCCAAAAGGATATTTGGTTCCTCTGTGGTGAAATGGGTAGCATGTGTAGAAAATAGTGGCCGCCATTATTCCATATTGTTTTTACACGTCGGCCCTTATCTCCATAGCCGCTGCCTCCTCGCTATAAAAGCTCCTAGCTCGGGGCTCACTTCATGAACTGAGACTGCTGTGTTATCTCTATATTGAACTTCTGTTCAATAAACAATTGTGAGTATATCTGGTTGTCTTTCATTCATCTGTTTTGCACCCTCAGGTGGTTATAGAAAAAACTACCCTCATCTGGCGAGCTTGCCAGGAGGTGGTGCCATCTCCAGACCTCGGTCAGGCATCCGATTGACCAGTCGATCTAACTAGGACCAAAGGTGAGCAGAGCCATTTCATAAAATCTGTATTAGTTCATTGGCTGATTGATTCTGTGTTCGGACGTGGTCTGGTAGATCGCATACCTCCTGTAAACAAATTCTAGAATCTGATGACGTAGTCTGAAAAAATACAAATACTGTTATAAATTGTGGGTGACAACGGATATGTGACATACATGCATAGAAAAGGGGCACCAGAGTTAAAAGGGTAAGAAAAACCCATCTTTGAGACACTGGAGTCTCTATTATAAAGCATATATTGGATGCAACAGTCTTGAGTAGAATTTCAAGTTCTAAAGCTATATATTAAGGACTGAAAATCGCTTGGCCGCAGAGGGCTTGAAGCGCGTAGCATTGTGAAAAAGTACTCCGCTATATGAGGGGGACACACGATGCTGTAAGCCGAAAATTGCTGGCAGCTAGTTGGCGAGTCGCAGAGGCTATAGTCGCGCAGTGTCCTGCCGCGTATAGAACAGTACAGGATAATCTGATTGTTTGGTGTAACTGATCAGAGAGAAAAGCGCTGTTGTGTTATGTGTTATATTGTGATCACTTGTGTAGGGGACGACAAAATAAAAGGATCTTAAATCCATTCTGACAAGTGTTCCAAGAATCACGCTCACGATTGGTATCGGTGAGATCGTGTGACCGTGAGTGTGTAAACACGTTCTGAGGCCACCGAGCCTATAGTTTGTGCGTCTGAATAAATTGTGTGTAACGTTGTATTGAAAAAGGCCTAACTTGAGAGTAAAAGACAAAGGGGAACTGGTTGGAACACGTAGAAGATGTGGGTAGCGAACAGGAGGTGATGACAGTGGTGGTGAGAGCTAGAGACAGTGAGGAGAAACCAGGAAACGGGGGCCAGTGTGATTGTGACGTCAATGCATGTCTGAGTTGCACCTTTGCCTCTAGGAGACACAGACTTGGCTGTAATACTTACCTAAGTGACTGGACCAACTGACAGAACCTAGTAGGAGAAAACAAAAAAGGGACATGACTGACCTATTGAGTACCTGTTACACCGTGGAGATACCCCTCCAGACAGTGTTGAGATGCCACCCGAAGCAGATCAAAGACATCTGACAAATGCCCTGACCCACATAGAGCGAGAAATCAAAGCCATAGAAATGAAAGAGGCAGACTGATGCGACGCCATATCTCCCTTCCTAGCGGACATGAGGGGAACCAACACTCACGGATCCACTGAACAGAGAAGCACGGCTGAGAGGGAGGGGAATGCGCGGGACAGTTCCCACGCATAGAGATGTCAGGATCAGGACGACTCCCTCCCCGTTACAACCCCTGGGGAAATCAGGATCTGGAGACACTCACCAACCAACTACCCACCTGTGCAGAGGAGCAGGAAAATGGATTGCAGCATTAGTGGAGCTGACCCAGGGACAGATAGCCCTAGGCAACATCAAGGCTCTCCTTGCACCTCTGATGGGAACTGCAGCCCTCCAGGACCTGGGCAATGAAGCCAATCTCATACAACAGATTGGAAATTCCACCTGTGACGCCGCATCCTTCAACCACTACTACCGCCAGGTATGGGAAGCGCTCTGAACCACCTACCCAGACCTAGCTGTGCTACGAGCCGACAAGCTGAAGGATGATCAGGACCGACTGTCCTTCTTACACAAACAAGAAAAGAACTGACAGATGGAAACCGGTCGAAAGGCCAAACGAAAGATGTGGTAGCCCTGCACTCCATGCACTGGAACCAGTTCAAAGATCATGTCACTCACCATGTGAACCGCCAACATCAGAAGGCCAAAGGAGAAGTTGAAGAAACCACCTCCCTGCAGATGAAAGTCCTGCAGGCCCAAGTCCGTGAAACAGGCCAAGCCCCCATGGCTCCGGTAGTGCATGCACGAGACACCCCTACCATAGCTGTAGCCCCACAGCCAATCTCGCCCATCTCTCACCAGCCCCTCGTCCCGATGCAACAGCCCGGGTATCTGCTTCGGCTTCATATCAGTATCCCATACCTCAAAAGCCTGCCTAGAGAATGACAGGCTAATGCTTCCACAGCTGTCTCCCTGTCCCAATCCCATGGTCCAGGTACTGATCTTGGGCACCTCGTATCCCTTCATGGTCGACACCGGTGCCACCTTTACGTGCATCTCCAAAACCCGACCTACCTATCTGGATGGCACTTCCAAGACATGTACAAAGTCCCAAGCTCTAAACCCCACATCACCCTCCTAGTAGAAGACGGACATCGGTCCTACGAAATGGGCCCCATGATCTGTGATGCCCAACCACAATGGATCCCAACGCCACACCCTGAAGTGTTCATGACACCTGACCGTGTGTACACCTGACCGAATCACTGCCTGTGGAAATGATGTAGGCACCCGCCAGGAAGTCCTGCTAGATCCAGCTAGACACGCCACTGATGGCCGCCCTAGAGCCCCCAGTTGACCCCTATGCAACCGACCTAATGATGCCCGCAGTAGAACCAACCCCTGGCCCCAGATGTGGCCGTGGAAGAAATGCTAGCCTGAGTACCCGCTGTCCTTTCGGCAGCCCACAAGACCGATGTTGGCCTCCTGACAGGAATCTCGCCAGTGGTCATTTGACTTAAACCTAACAAATGAGGCCCATACAAACACCAGTACCGCCCAGTCATCGAAGGCCTGGTCACCGCAGGAGTTCTCTTCCAGATCAAAAGCCCCTACAATACTCCCATTCTACCCATATCTAAACCCCATTTGTGCGATTACCGACTCGTCCATGACATACAGGCCGAAAACAGTGCTGTAATCTCCGAAACCCCAGTGGTTCGCGATCCCCACACCCTCCTGACGCAGATACCAGCAACTTCCACCCACTACACGGTAATGGATCTGTGTTCAGCATTCTTCTCCATACCCATCCACCCATTGTGCCAACCCATATTTGCATTGACCTACGGAGGACACCAATACACCTACAGCAGACTGCCACAAGGATTCGTTGACAGCCCGCATCTGTTTAACAAAGCCCTAAAAGAAGAACTCATCTCTCTTCACATCCCAGGAAGCTGCTTGTTGCAATATGTGGACGACCTGTCCCGACAAAGAAATGTCCCTAAAAGACACCAAAACCTTTCTCACCATGCTAACCAAACAAGGACACAAAGCCAGCCGCTCTAAGTTACAAACCTGCCGACCTCAAGTCACCTATCTCGGACGGATGCTCGAGGCGGGACGATCACAAATTGATGCGTCCCGAGTTGCCAGCATCGCCAAGGCACTAAAGCCCCAGACCCCAACCCAAATGCTGACAATTCTTGGCATGACCGGATACAGTCGACAGTGCATCGCCGACTACACCCAACCACACCTCTCAGAGACATTGTGAAAGCTACCCAAGCCATTGTACACACTGAACCAACTGACACCAGCCGCAGAGGAAGCGTTCGTCCTCATCAAAACAAGGCGCCAGCGCTAAAGGTCCCTGACTATAAAGAGCCGTTGTGCCTCTATATACTGTAGGTGTGCGAGACCAACACTGTTTAGCAGTCTCGACCCAGGTAACAACTGATGGACCCCAACCCATCGCATACTTCAGCTCAGCCTTGGACATGGTGGAGTAAGGACTCCCACCCTGCTACCAGCAACTGGCTGCCGCTGCCTATGAGAAAGCCTCTGTGCTCACCCAGTCACCATCGTCTCGTCGTGTCAACTCCACTCCCTGTTGACCAGCACGAACTTCGTCATTACCCAGCACCATACCTGAGTCACGGCTTGGCATGTCCTACTCAACCAGGAGTGTACTACGTTCAAACTTAACACCCCTCGATGGAACCCCTCATGAATGCCTAGCAGAATTTGATGTGCTTGTATGCCCTGACCTCCATCGAACCCAGATCACAGACAAATCACCAGACTTATACGACCCTATACGTTGATGGATCATGCTCGAGAGATGAGACGGGAACCAGATCCAGATACACAGTAGTCGCACAAGATCCCTCGGATGGAAGCATCCAAACAGAGGCCATACAGCTTCCATGACGACTTGCCATCATCAGATGTCCGGCCCACCCGACTACAGATGCCCCAGTAATGCACGGCAATAATGCAGCCGACATTGAGGCAAAAAAAGCCACAGCAGCATCAGCCGTGATAGCCGCCAAAATTCTGCTCCCTCCCTCGACCAGGGAACTCGCTGAACTACAAGTAGCAGCAGGTGTCAATGAACAAAGCGCATGGACGCATTATGGAGCCTCCGGGCTGACCATGGACCAAGCAAAGGCCTCTGGATCACCCCAAACGAGAAGTTTGTTGCCCCAGCCCAACTCCATCAAACCCTCGTGATGGATGCACATGGTAGTAACAATTGTGCAAGTGGGGAAGTACTCAAAAGATTTCAGAAAACTTGGTGGGCGGCAAAACTTGCAGCCACAATTGACAATCTGATGCAAAACTGCGCCACATGCAACAACAGGAAAGCAGCTCCAGTGGACATGGCAAGTATCCCTGTCCCATCAGGACCTTTCAGACATCTCCAAATCGACTATGTAGACATGATCATGCCAGTCAAAGGAAAACAATACACGCTATTAGTCATAGATGTGTTCTCCAGATGGATTGAAGCAAACCCCACCAAAAGGGCAGCTGCAGACATAGTAGCCAAATTCCTGTGCCCAGAAGTGATGCCATGATTCAGAATTCTGGAAGTTATAAGTTCAGACAATGGCACCCACTTCATAAGTGACGTAGTAAAGCGAGTACTACAACAGTGCCAGATTAAGCACCACAAAGGATGCATCTACCATCCACAATGGTAAGGGATGGTGGAAAGAGCCAATGGCTCACTACAAACTAAAATTGTCATGCCACGGGACTCAACTGGTGTGACGCCCTCCCACTCGCCCTTATGAGAAGCCAGACCAACTGTAACACAAATCTGACACCCCATGAAATGATGACAGGGAGACCAATGCTAGTCCCCCATTTGAGAGGACCCCATAAGGGCCTTTCACTAGAACAATGTGAGAATGTGTTGCTATACTATAATAAACATATGTCTGCTCTTCACCTAGCGATCTACCAAAACACCTAAGAAGCGGCCTGACCAGGGGACGCCCCAAACCCTGTCCGCAGCCAGCTCCAAGTCGGAGACTGGGTGTCCCTTAAAGTGCACAAGCGGAAGCGGGACGAAACCCGGAGGGCGGGACCATTTCAGATAACCTTACTTACCCCCACAGCAGCCAAGGGACGGGTGGTTCCACCTCTCCCACTGCACGCCATCCCCAGAACCAGGCAGGACCCTCCAGGAAGTCTTGGATGACATGATCCAGACGTGACACAAACAACCAGCAAATGGAGTCATCTACCGAAGCTAAGTAGCTGCACCTATATCTCGTTTTGGTTGTACTGTTGAAACATGGAAAGGCCCTAGGCCCTGGCACCCATTTAGGAAAATATGCGGACTTGGAGGAACGCTCTCAGTCTTAGCCGTAGTCTCTGTTAGTAGTAGGAACAATAATATGAAACATGCAGATTAATGGTACTACAATTCTGGATATAAACCAGCCTTATGACCCACCCCTCAAGCGGTCACGACGTTCAGATATGGTCAGTCATGTGCAGGCCCGGGTACAATCGGATCGAAACATGGTGGGAGAAGCAAAAGTACAAACAAACAAGCGTACGGCGACAGTGAACCCTGGGCCCCCAGGCATTCTTCCCGGCCCCGGCTAAGAACAGGCGTCGACTGTTAAATTCATGGATTCGCCTGCGCGCAAATGATTTTGATCCATGTGTGTGCCAAACTACCCAGCAACCATAACTGCTATGATAAACCAGAACCATACTTCATTACGTATAATGAGATCATATAATGAGTACACGGCCACTATCAATCTGGCCGCACCATCTTACACTTTCACAGGAAAGACTAGATACACACATGAATAAGGATGCATAGCCGATGTGGCAGTTACTCCTAAATTGAGATGCAGCTTCGTCTGGATCAATGGTGTCGTTCCTGGGGTACATTGCAATATGGGTGATGCAGCGGCTAGCCCACACAATTGCATATTCAAGCGGTTCGGTATTAAAGAGGTTACTCTCTTGCCTCAACCCCTAACATTGCAACAACTAAAGGACGCTGGGTTCACCGCACCTGATGCCCCAACCGTACTGAATACCCACACCCACCGCATAGAAAACGCACCCCACACATGCACATGGTACTGCATGATTCACACTCGTACATATACGCCATCAGACAGGAATTCTGATACGAGCGCCATATGCACACGTCCCAAAGTGCATGTCCCCAACATCTACAGATCGGAAACCATCACCGGAAGTAAGACCGGCGGCCACGACGTCGGCCCAGGAACTCCTCTCAGCTATGATCTCTTCAGCCCAGTCACCACTGCAGGGGGTCCCAGCAATAATGGCCACTCAGACGATTCTAGTCCCGGACTTGTTTTGGTTGTGCGGGCGGCCAAAGCTTTGCCCCATGCTGCCGCAGGGTTGGTCCGGTACCTGTGCTCAAGTATCGGTGGCCCAGCAGGTGACCATTATATCCAAATCCAATTTTGACATAATTCCGGCATCCGCGTCGGACTCATCCCTTCACCACAAGCGCTTAGGCAGTGGGAACCTAGGTGCTAACAGACGGCAGTGTAATTGCAAATTGTAATTGCACATTAAAAAGGCTTATAGTGCAGGGGAGTAGACTGAAGGCCCCCATGTCTGAAGTATGAATGAACATACTGCCGTGGTACCGTCTAGTTGGCGCAACTGTCGCATGTAGGTGTGTAGGCATGGCGTGGTAAGTGGATGACATCCACACCTAGCAGACGTAAGAGACAACCTCTGAACAGGCAAGGCTGGTGAAAATGGTCAAAGTTTCTATACCCATAGCAAGGTGGGATAGGGATCAGACCATCGGTTCCTAACTGGGTGGTTAACAGCCACTACAGGGTCCTGATTAGATGCAGGACTAGGGATTGCTATTGACTGGGTCACCGGCCAGTCGGATCGCAGAAGGCATTAACACCATGTCTCCAATTGAGGGAATGGCTGCCGCGTCCGGCTCAATGTACAGTCAGGCCACTATAAGCTGAAATCCAATGGGCTAGTAAGCGAGTAGTGCTTTCTGTGATCAGTGGTTTTTGAATATAAAACACTGGGAAGCAGAGAGGCTGAAGGTCCTTCACTCAGAAGAGTGAGGGAGGGAGGAACTCAGCGGAAAGGGATCCAGCCTGGAGCTGCACCCCAGAGTGAGGGAGGCTCAAAGGATCTAATTGCAATATCTCGTTTTACGAATGCCGCCACGGTTTATGTGGATGCTATTGGAGTCCCAAGGGGGGTCCCCAACAAGTTTAAAGCCCAAAATCAGATTGTGGGAGGATTCACTTCCATAATATGCCCCTGGTGTACCATTAATAAATATGTTGACTTAACTATCTATTACAATGAGCAGCATTTTGCCAACTACTCATTTGATTTGTTCGAAGCATTGGGTGAGGAGTTGGACACCACCTCGCGGATGGCCTGGCAAAACTGACAAGGTTTAGACATGCTCCTCGCAGAGGAATGAGGGGTATGCGCCATGTTTAGTGACCAGTGGTGCACCTACATTCCCAATAACACTGCTCCAGATGGGAAGTTCACCCAGGCCATGGCCAAATTAAAGAACCTCAGAGTGGAACTGAAAGTGAACGTGGGTCATAGCCAATGGGGAATGGATTGGCTGGAGAAGGTCTTTGGTCTCCTGCTTTTGGGGGGCCAAAGCAGGAATAATTCTCCTGCTAGCTCGTAATTCTAATGCTTATAGGATGTTGTGTGTTTCCTGTGATACGTGCGCTGATAATGAGAATGATTGGTGCTCAGCAAATGGCTATGATATCTGCAATGTCCGATGCAGAGGTCCTGGTGGATGAAACTAATGCTTTGCTTGACACCTCCCCAGGGCGCCCCTAGACGATGAGGCCATTGCACTGGCTATCGACCAATGGCTGTAGACGGCAACGACGGTGCCTGAGGCAAAGTCTGGCATAAGGATGGTGCCTCCGGGTAAGATACGGACCCGGTGAAGATGCTCAGTGCCTGTCATCCCTAACCTTGGTTCATCGCCACCCTCGGCCCTGCCTTGTGATGAGGACATAATTTTTCCCTGGACCAGCCAAGAAGAGTTTTTATCCCTCACTGGGTTTTTCTCCTCCAGGTTTTTCTGATGTCCACATACAACGCTGTTTTGTGCATGTGTTGGCTATCATTTAAAGTTTGTGTATGTAGATGTTCAATCTCCAAGGGGGGAAATGTAGAAAATACTGGCCGCCATTATTCCATATTGTTTTAACACATCTCCCCTTCATATCTCTGTGGCCTTCACAGCTGCACCTCCTGGCCACCATTATTCCCCACAATTCTAACACATTGGCTCTTCTTATCTCTGTAACTTTTCATAGCTGCTGCCTCCATGCTATAAAAGCTCCTAGCTCCCTGAGCTTGGGGCTCACTTCATGAACTGAGGCTGCTGTGTTGTCACTATATTCAACTTCTGTTTAAAAAAACAAGTGTGAGTATATCTGATTGAAGTCACGGTAGTGGTTGTCTTTCATTCATCTGTTTTGCACCCTCAGGTAGTTATAGAAAAAACTACCCTCACATGAATCTTAAAGTCTGCTATTATTTATTTAATTTTAAAGGAGTAGAGGGCAGTTAGAAATAATGGATAAATAGCATAAAATAGGGAGAGTCAGATGATGATGATGATAATAAAAACTTATTTATAAAGCACATTTTCATACAAACGTAACTCAAAGTGCTTTTCAGTTTAAAACCAGCAAAAACAACCATTTAGTGCCTTAAAATCCAGGAGAAGGACTTTAAAATCGATTCTGAATGACACAGGGAGCCAGTGTGATTCATGTAAGACCGGTGTAATGTGTTTTACAAAAACTCTCAGTTTTGTCCTAGTTAGGACCCTGGCAGCAGTGTATTGAACGGTCTGTAATCTTGCAACTGCTCCTTTTGGAAGGCCGGTATAAAGTGCATTACAATAGTCCAGCTGGCTATAAAAAAAGGGCATACACAAGCTTCTCTGTGTTGTGTTAAAAAAAGGTCTCACCTTAGCTATGTTGCGTAAATGAAAGAAAGAAGGTTAATGAATTAAAATGAGCTAAAAAAATTTGATTAGAATCTAAAATTACGCCCAGGCTTGAGGCCATGACTGTGAGGTCAAGGTCCCTAAGCATGAGCAGACAAGATCCCTCTTTGATTTCTGGCCAACCACAAGAATTTCAGTCTTATCATTTGAAAGAGTACACTGTTACAACTATAACTATTACATCTATAACTAGTTTTCCCTTGCTAGCCACCATAATTACCAAGTATTTCCTCGGAACTGCAAGTTAAGCAAAACAATGTAGGGTCAGAAACATGCGTGCATACACTCACGCTAGTGAGTGTATGCACGTTTGTTGCGCAAAGACTGGACTTTGGGAGACATCATCAGGATATTAAGCTCCAGAAAGAGCTTCTGAAACACTTTGAACGTGTATTTCATCTTTGATGGGTAACTTAAGTTCATTGCATAGATGCAAATTGCAAGCCTTTGCCACACATCTACAATCATCAAGAACCTCAGTTCCCTCGATGATGACACATTGGCAGGGGTGGGGCCTTCATGTGCTGCACTTCCACGGAGGACAAAGATCTTCATGACATGCTCAATATAGTCCTCTTTGATGGTTTCTTTGCTGACACCCTGTCAAAACATGTGAATCGGTGTTCAGATGCAATATACTGTACATATTTTCTTTGAAGTTACTGAATATGCAAGAGGCAATTCAATGGCTTAAAGTGGCCATTTAATTCAGTATTTAAGTAACTATTGATTTACTATTGACAGTTTCCCTTTACACAGATAAATATTGGGTAAGTTATTATGTAGGGAATTCACAATGAAGTGCCTTGAGGATTGTACTTGCAGTTAAGAGGCCGTTTCAGACGATGATGAAAATAGTTAAGAATTATAATTTGTAGAATAATTTCAGGATTTCCGTATTCTTTCCGTTTGATTTCTTAGAGACATGAAATAGACCTTTAAGAGTTATGCAAACCTATTGTTCAAAGCTACAATAAGTTAATAGGGCAAACCCCACATATGCCCAGAGAATAACAACTGGTGACAAACAAAGAAGAGCTACAAGATGGCCGACTGCCTCAATCCTTCTGTGACTGACACCTGAGTGATCGGAGCTAGCACAGGACATTGGTGGTGATGGTTGTGTTGTGTGTTGTGTTGTCTTGATCTTCTCATATAATCAAACAAATGTAATAAGAAACAAAGTATGCACTGCAGGGCGTTATTCCGCAACAAAAAATAGCCCAGTCTTAACTGGTAATCTCCGTTTTATAGTCCAACATCAAATCATCTTACTGTAAAATTAGTGCAATTTTATTTTATTTTCCAACGGTTGTAAACTGCTGCAGACTGAATAATAAAAAAACAATGTAAACACCTTTATAACAATTCTTCTGTATCTATACAGCGAGCTAAACACACAAAAGTACCCGGAGACAGGAGCTCACTTTAGGTCTCTTTAAGAGAAGTGGTGTGAAACTGTGAAACGGTACAGAAGTATGCAGTTTAGTGACGAATCTCTATCTAATGCATGTAAACTATCACTTTAACCATCATCATCATCATAACTCCTTCACTGTATGCCTGCATGAGTACACTCACAGACTATGCTTTCTCAAGGGCAGACACAAGGCTGATGGGAGGAGATGTTAGTCCAAGTCTCTGGTATGGTCTGACTGCCTGCACGTCACTCTCTGCGACTCACTGCTTTTTACTTCCTGTGTTATGCTCTCACAATGACATCACAAACTATAATATCATAGAGCCCAATTGTGGGGGCGGAACACTCCCTGCCTGGCATCTGTAAGATGTCAAACTACCTTGAACCTCTGGGTCAAATAAAGTGTTGGTGGTCGACAGCACACCATGTCATGTGAAGGGCCTTTCGTAGACTGCTACACGGAAGGTGAATGTGTCTGTAGACAGGAGGAGGACGACCTCCGAGACACTGACCTCTGAAGAGGTCCCTCTCGCCAAACTGGCTTGGAGGTAATGGGGGTGTACTGTCTAAGCATAGTAGCTAGATTGAAAATGGTTGGGTGCCCTGGATCTGTGGAGACTGGTGTCAATGGCCTGGCATTGACTATTGCTTTGACAGTGTGACAGGAGACAGTGTGGGTCGATGAAGGGGCAGACTTTGCTATGTGGGCTTTGTTTGTTTCCACTCTGGGTGCAGCTGATCTCTTCTTCATAGACTTTGTTCTGCACACTGAGAATCGCCCAGTCAAATTGCTCTTGGGGTAGGGGACAGGACAGGAAGTGTTCTGCACGTTTTTAATTGGGGTCCTTATGTTGGAGGAGACCCATGCGAACACGGGGAGAACGTGCAAACTACGCACTACGAAAGCCCTTGATCGGGAGATAACCCACCGGAGCACAGTGCCAACAGCGCCCCAGACGGGAATCGAACCCAGGACCTTCTTGCTGTGATAATAATAAATAACTCAATAATAACCCAATAATAAAGAATAATTTTGTCTCATTTGACACGTAGCTCAGCCTCACTTTGCTATCGGAGAATGGTTGGACAGAGATTGGCAGTGTTGTGTACATCCTGGGAATCTTCAACCCCTCTTGTAATGAGTTCCTCCACCTCAGCCACTCCTCTTGTTTCTTGTCTGGTAGTAGGGCATCCCATACGCCGCCAGTGAATTTCTGGTCTGGTAGCGGGACGTCCCATTCGCTGCCAACAAATTTGTCGTCCGGGGGGGGGCGGCTGCTATGGAACATTTGCTGAATGTCGTCCATGATCGCAACTGGCTCGATCCTGAAGCGAATTAGGACCCTGTTGTACTATGCGCTTGAGTGAAACATGAAAATTTTATGAAATTGTGGTCAGACATAGCAGGTATACAGGAGAACCATGATATTAGAGGTATCTATGCCCCCGGTTAGTACGAGGTCAATAGTGTTTACCATTATTATGGGTCGGTTCATGTATTAGCTGCGTATGGCGTATGGCCAGCCGGCCTTCTAAGCTTGACATGGTGGGTGATGGAGTCACCTATGACTAAGGTGCGGGAGCCAGGAGGACTAGCTGGGGTAGGACTAGCTAAATGGGCAAATCTGTTAGAGACCTCAACAGGCTCTCCGCGACTAGCAGGCCGTTTAAGGCTAATGCTAGCCGGGCTATCAGAGGTGCCCATCACATCTAAAGTTATCAAATTACTCTGCTCTAACTGGCGGACATGTCCCTCTAGCAGGGACAGCCTCTCAAGGAGCAGGGTGCACGAGGAACACAAGTCCATACTCACCGCTATGTTGGAGCAACACGCAGCGCGTCAGTTTGTTTGTAGCTTCTAACCGCTAGCTGCTAGCCACTGTAGCTTGTAGCCACTTAGCTGCTAGCCACTGTAGCTTGTAGCCACTTAGCTGCTAGCCACTGTAGCTCGTAGCCGGTGTAGTCCAAGGTTCGCAGATCCTCGCCAACATATGCCCGGGAGCCGAATCCGAGAGAAGGAGAAATGAAAAAAGATTAGCAGATACCAGTGGATTGAAGTAGATTCCGGCAAGCGTCCATTCACGAGACAAACGCAAGCAAGGAAGCGCCGAGCACGAACAAGCAGTGGATACCAGTAGATTCAAGCGGAATCGAAAACTAATGTATATTAAACTCCAGAAGCTACGATTTGCAAATTAATGTAAAGTAGTTTAAGCGATACAACTTAACCAAACGGCAGACATTTGCAGAGGATAGCACTCGTCAGGGACCAGAAGTGGGCCTTTTTCAGTCCATTTTCATCAACCCCACCACATCCTCGAGTCGTTTTTGCACGTCTGGAGGTAAGCTCTTTTTCACCATCACTTTGAACAGACTTTCTGTTGTCTTGTTGGCATTCCAGGCAACTCCAGTTTCATCTTTCCATCTGTGCTCCCACACTCTTGTCCCGTGACCTCCAAAGCCGATATGATCTACTGAGTTTCCTCTGATGACTTAGTTCAGATGTGCTCCTGTGAAAATGTCTTCCACGGTGTGTTTTTCTATTGTGTATTAACAGGACTTTGATGTCTCCCAGGGCCAGTCTGACCCCTGCTGTGCTTTCTTCCAGGGTGATGAGCCACTTGTTTGCCTCCACCAGTGAGTTCTGGGAGTCGGTTTGCGAGACCCACCATGTCCATGAATGGCCATGGTACATATTGTGATCCGTGTTGCTTCAGCAGTAGTGGGCACTCTATCACCTCTCGTCCGTCGGCCCCTGAGTGTCTTCCTTCCTGTAGTAAGTGTTTTCCATTATCCTGTCCATTTTATTGGATGCTTCCTGTAACATTGCAGATGACTCGTCCAGCAGTTGTGCTACTATTCGGTCAGCTAGGCTTCCTGTTTGTTGTCTGCCTGGTAAACTCCTGACTCACATCTTTTCCCCGTGTCCGCCTTTCTGCAGTGTTCAAGGTGAGTTTTACTTATCTGGAGTTTGCCTTACAGTTCTAATGGCTTTCCTTCTTCTAGTTCCTCTGACTTTAATTTACCTTCCACACTTATGGGATACAATCCTGTGTGGGTTTTAAATGGGTTCTTGTTCCCAGGATAGGGTGGCGGTGCTAGTTCTGGAATGGCTGGCCATCCCTTGAAATTCACTTGTCTTCTCCTCCCTCTGTTCCTTTCCCTTTTCCTTAGTCTCTTTTTTCTTTCCTTATCGTTAAGATGCTTTGCCTGTATGCTTCCCCTTCTTTATTAAACCATTCCATTACTTGTCTCTGTCTATGGCATTTTCCCTCTCTCTTGTTGCTTTTGTCATGTCCTTTGTGTAATTTAATGACATTTGCTTCCTCCTCACCTTTTTTCATTGTCTCTCATGTTCTGGGTGTCTTTTCAGGATCGATTCTACTGGGGTGGTGCTTCCCTTGTCTCCAAATTTCCTGGTTTGTTTCCCATGTTGCTGTCTACACTTTCTTGTATTGTTCTGATTATTCCTGCTATTACAGTGTCTTGTAGTCTGGTTTCACAACGATTTTTCCTGCAGTGACCGCTGCCTTGTATTTGTTAGCTTTGCAGAGGTGTATTTTTGGGATTTCTGATCCATCTGCTTGGGGTATTCTCCTAATGTCTCCCCACTTTTCTGTTTGCCACCTAACCTTTCTTGGGATTATCTTAATTAGTAATTCTAATTGCCTGCCTCCTCCCTCTATTGCCCACCCCTCGGATACCCCTAAAAACAGGTTCAGCAGTATGGATGCTGTCCCTTCTGGGTGTTGGGACAGGTATTCTAGCATTTGCTGCAATGCAACCAGCTTCCACAGTCTTTTCAACACTGTAATCCAGTTTACCACTGGGAATTGTTTCTGAACCTGCTGCAGATTTATCCACCTAGTCCGCTCTCCAAGTACTGATATAATTTTATTCTGCATTATCACTGACCGTTTTCCAAACTGTAAAGTGTCTTTTGTCTACTGGAACATGATCAGCTCTATGTCTCAATTTTTTTCTAAATTGAAACATTTTATTTAGTTCTCTGTTTTGTGGTCTTAATGTTACTTCTTGATTTAAGAATAATTCTACTTTTATCCGGGTTATTGTAGTTTTTATATTTATCTTATTATCTCATAAGTTAACAACTTTTAGCGCTTACTTATCGCCGTCCATATAGGCCCCTTAGCGATTCTCTGGTTGCCATCCCATAGGCTCCTTAGCAACTGACTTAACTCCCTGCCTGTTCAGAGCTCCTTCCTAATCGATCTACTAGATTTGTAGGAGCAGTAGCCACAGGTGTTAGTCATGTATGCATTACCACATAGACGATCACATTGAACTCTTTGTATTTAATTAAAATTCTTTAGAGGAGAGGCTGAGGAGAGTACTGTCAGTGACTCGGGTGGGTACACACCAACTAGTAATGCAGATATGATGGCTCTGCTTACCTTTGTCTGTGGCCATCGTTGGTTCGAGCTGCAGGTGCCCCGTCCAAGCCCCTGGCCCCCATGTCTGTACTGGCTTGGCTCGCCAATTCAATGTGGGAGAAAATCTTTAGCTGGGCCAAATGTCTTCAGGTCTTTTCCGCACACTGTTAACTTCTTCTAAGTTGTTGATCAATAAGTACACAAAACGAGTAGAGTTCAATATGATAGAGATTTACTGTATCTTCAACAGGTTAAAATAAATCGAAGTGGTTCATGGAGCAACTGAAAAAGAATCATAGAGCACACTCTTTTATAACATTCTTTTTTGATACTATCTGTGTCTCTGTGTCTATGTTCCTCTTACTCTCTAGCACCCCAGTTTCTCTGATTCCCTTCAGCCCCAAAACTAGCCCGAAACTACCAGCATGGTAGTTTCGGGCTAGTTTTGGAGCAGCAGAGTTGGCAGAAATAGCTAATATTTTCTGATAAGCTTTCACTGATGGAGTTGCTTTTCCTCCCAACCTGAGGTCACTGTGTTCCCCTTATCTTTAGTTTTCTGCAGCGTTAATGAGCTCAGTATGTTTTTATGTCTTACCTATTTCATAAAAACACAGTATAACAGTGAGTGCGTGTTTTCTGTGAAGTAATACATTGTGCCAATAGTTTGTGAATTTCAGTGCACACACATGTTATACGATTTTCACATTATATTTATGAAAATATTTCCCACACTACGTCACACGTTTCATTGCTCTGATTGGTTGTAGGTCTATCCAATTGCATCCAGAGACATTTTGGTCTGCGCCCATTGGTAATGCCCCTTGAAAATCGAAAATGAACGGAGAGATTCCAGACCAATACGCATTTGCAAATTGCGATACCAGGCTAGGTCTCTAGTGATTGGTTAGGGAAAATAGAATCCCCCTCCCCCACAGAAATCGAGTGGTGGCAATCTCAGACTGAAGATGGAAATGGAGTTGACAATTCTGTCTGATATCAGCTAACTTCACCTCAAGGCCTTCACGTCCACTGTCTGCACAGCTGCAGAGGCCCATGCAAGAGCAGCAGCCGCACATGTAGGGTCACTTACGCGAAGCACCGTGGACCTGCAAAGGTCGTCTCTAATCTCGTAGTCTCGTAAAGGAAACACCGTCATGGTGGGATTAGCTATTTTCTATGACATGGAAGGCAGCATTGATCAGGATAGGGACAATCCTAGGTGGGGTGTTATTGCTGTTAATGTTTATATCATGTTGCATAATCCCTATGATCCAAACAATGATCAAGAGAATGATTACAGCAATTGCAGGACAACACGTGGCGCTAACCTCCATGGACACATGTCGGCTGCTCCCATTCATGCCATTGCGCACTGATGACCAAAACTCACAGACTGGCCACTATGGACAAATGAGAATTGCGACTATCCCTAACTCAGAAGACATTGAGATGACATGGCAGATAATTACTTAAAAAATGCAAGAACTAAACATAGATCTACTGTAGATGTCGAGAGATCGAGATCTAGAACACCTACACTCCCATGTCCGCAAACACATCACAACTACAGATAATTACAACAACATACAGTATAAATTAAAAAGGCAGTTTATGTTTCAATACTTGGCATTTCCCAACAGAATTTGTGATAATTCTGACACTTTCATAGGTGAGCATGTTGTCTCACTAATTTGGAACACTGTTGATGTAGTCAAGTACAGAGTAGGCCATGACACCATATGGACTAGTGTGTGTCATCGAACGGAAAGAGAATTGGCCAACTGCCGCCATTGGACATAAGAAAAGGACGTGCAATGACCACAAGTAACCTGTCACTCTGGTGCGGCGCTGCAGTTGTGTGTGTCTGTGTATGTATATGTATATATATATATATATATATATATATATATATATATATATATATATATATACCACAGTGGCAAGATGCTGCACTCCAAGGAGGCTACGGACACTGTGGACGTCATAAACTGGCCTCGCCCCAAACACAGACATATACATTAATTATCTCACATAGTTGACTGATCCTCACGGCAGTGGGGGTTCTGGGTATGGAAGCTGAACACGCAGCAACTCAGGCCCTCCTCTGTCCAGGTATTGACACACACGCACACCTTATTCACACACATCACATCACTGAAACTCTAACTCTAATCTATAGAACATGTTATTTAGTGTTTGTGCATTGTTATTTACTGTTTACCTCCCACACATTATTTACCTCTTGCGCACTAATGTTTACACACACACCTATTAGTTAGATAGTGGTTTGGGACAAATCTTTTTCCTTTCCCTTGTCACCGAGAGAGTTTTTGGTGCATCCCACATCAGGGGCCCAAGCACAACTTCTTACAACTATGGCTTTCGAGCGTCTTGCTCTTAGTTAGGTGTCCAGCGTTTTGCGGGTAAGATCTTGTGCTCGGGATGGTTGCGTGGTGCGTTATTATGAAATGTGGTAAATAATTTCATAAATATAATGGGAAAATCGTATAACATGTGTGTGCACTGAAATTCACAAAGTATTAGCACAATGTATTTTTTACGGACTCGGGTCACTGTGTTATTTTTTTTATGAAATAGGTAGACATACTAGGCTCATTAGCGCTTGAGAAAACTAAAGATAAGGGGAACACAGTGACTCTGCACTCTGGCGCCCAAACCTAGCCCGAACCTAGTGAAAGCTTATCAGAAAATATGTACAATTTCTGCCAACTCTGCCACCCCGAAACTAGCCCGAAACTACCAGTATGACTGATCAAAAGGGAATCAGAGAAACTGGGGTGCTAGAAAGTAAGACGAAGGAATAGTATTGATGATGCTCACAAGGAGGGGCTTGCAAGGATTCAATCATAAAAGAGTGTGCTCTATAATTATTTTTCCATTGCTCCATGGAAATCTTGATTTATTGTAACCTGATGAAGATACAAAAAATCTCTATCATATTGATCTCTACTTGTTTTGTGTACTTATTGATCGACACCTTAGAAAAAGTTAACAGTGTGCGGAAAGGATCTTAAGACATCTGGCCCAGCTGAAGATTTTCTCCCATAGTAGGCTGCATACCCACTGGTTAGCTGGTTAGCGCTAGAAACCTGCTCCAATTGGATAGACCTACAACCAATCAGAGCAACGACATGTGGGACGTAGCACTGAGCCACTGAAAATTGGTGGAAATCAGTTTGAATTGGAGGATGGCCAGACCAATCTGCCAGAGCAAATGAATCATGAGCTCACAGATTGGTCTGGTTCCCAGGCTACTAGAGACCAACATATCTGCCTGAATCTGAAAAACGTGATTTTAAGTCGACACTGATGCATAGCCATGCAAACATACCTGTTTCGTCAGGGTTTTAAGAGTGGATAGTAAAAACAAAAAAGCAAGTAATTTGTACTTTGAATCGATTTCGAGATCAAGAACAGCCTCGATAGCAGCCATTGCTGTTATTACTCCTCGAACAAATCTGTTCTTCTGTTTATCTTTAGAACGCCCAAATCCTTTACTGTATAAAGATCCACTGACCACACTTGTGGTCAGACAATATCGTCTTCACCTCTTTAGTGTGTCACTGAATTGTTCTCATTTTACTCTGTCAGAATAAAATCCTTTAAAATCTCAGTATGTCTCCTGACCTCATGATATGCATGCGGAAATTCTCAGACAATTTGGCGATGAGGATGGGATCTCTGGCTTGGCTTTGTCGTACCTCTCCGCATTCAGGTCAGAGTGCACAATGGCCATCCCGACCGACCGGAAGACACCCGTGGACCAAACCGAACGAAAAAGAGATTGGCAAGGCAGAGACACCTGGACCGTGAAGACCAGAGGACCGTGGTTAATGTACCGTGGGAAATGGATTGCAATAGCTTTTATAATTGATCAGATACAGATCCCGGGGAAAGCGAAATATTGTCCCCTTAGACAGACGTGTTGCCACCTATGTGCTGTGTATGGTAGGAAGGCTTGTGGAATGCATCGGTCAAGACCATGGAAAATGGCCAAATTTGCATCCATCTAAAGATTGTTGGGTTTTTTTTAATAATAAAGTCGACATAATTAAATAAAGAATTTTTAACATATATTTAACAATCTTGATAAAAATATTAAAGTAAAGGCCAGAGATACAGCACTGACACCACTCTCTCTGTGAAGTAAAAGAAATAGAAAAGAGGACAACACAGTGCTTGTCTCTATTTGAAATGGTGGAGGCATTTGTTCTGTGAGCGCACGTGCATGAGTGTGCATGTGCTCAAGGTCACTTAGAGTGAGACAGAGATGGTTTGGAAGAAGAACCGGGAGCAGGGAGTTTTAAGACGATAAAATGGTTCAAATGGATTAATAGATACAAAGGATTACAGAAAAAAATAGCGCATGAGTTTATTTTGTACATTTTGGGAAAAGACAGAGACAGGGAAAATTTGCTTGCAGCGCTGAACATCTCGGATGGTCGAGTACTCGCAGCATTTTATTTCAGAGAGGCTGCAGAACATAGAGAGCCTGGAAGCAAGGCGGCGGGTCGGGGGAGAACAGAACGGGTCTCCATCTACTCGTTACACATTTTGTGATTTATTAAATTAGGAAAATAAATGCATCTACGATAATTAAAAAAAAACACACTGTTATTATGTTTGGAGAGTGGAGCTTTGTCTTTTAGAAAGGCTGTTGAGAAGATATTTAAAGGAAAATATTATACAAAAATATACAACAAAAATCAAAATAAACCAACCACAATGTAAACCACAATAATAAACAAGAATATATTACATAAAACAACGACAAGGAGTCGGTGAGGTGGGGCAGTGCCACACTGTTGGGAGCTTTGTGTGCAGGTGGAAGGACTTTAAAATCAAATCTAAAAGATATTGGGAGCCAGTGCAGTCTAGCTAAAACAGGAGTAATAAAGTAAAAAAGTCTAGCAGCAGAGGACTAAATTCATTGTAGTTTCTCAATTGACTTTTTTGGAAGACCTGTATTGAATACTGTATTAAACACTAAGCCTTTAAAGTAGACATATCATGAAAATTTCACTTTTTCAATGCTTGTGCACATTCATTTGGTTCTCTGATGGGACTACCAACACACAAACTGTGAAAAAAGACAACCCTGTAAGTAAAATTGTTCTGCCTTGGTTGAAAAAAACACGCTGTTCAAGTTTGCTGTCACACCCAGTACATTAGATCTGCCCCTCATCTGATGCACTACTCCGGACACTGCAGGCAAAGTCGGAATAAACTTTTAAATTACGCATTGTAGAGAATACTGAGACACACACATGCACATGCACACTGAATCAGCCTGTCAGACACACAGGTTAGAATGGCTAGAATGAATAAGAGTGGTATTTTCAGCAAAACAGTTCAAAAACATCCAGTCCCAAGTCCTGTAGACAAATACACGATTTATGTTAAATAACTATGGACCGAGGAGCTGTGAACAGTTGCCTGTCTGGGTGATGGATTGTGGGTTCCTTCAGGGAGGAATTTTTAGCATGAGAGAGTTGACAGCGTTCAGAGTAAATTAGAAGAGAAGGAGAGTGCTGATAAGGAAAAGCATGGTGGCATGTCTAAAAGGCAAAATAAGAAATATATACCATTTATGGTAGATTGAAAGGCTTACAGCGAATAGTTCGAACACCCCTATGCAGTGTGTCAAATATGTAGGTGATCCTGACTTGGACTCGGCTCCGCCACCAAGAAGAAAGCCACCACCACATCCGAGCCCAATATACCCAGCCCAGAGCCGCCACAACCAGTGAATGATCAACAACCAGTGATGGAGGACCCACTGCCCACTGCTCCACTCGATGGCACTCCACCCGCGTATGCCAAGCCCATGTCCTAAGGCTCACCTCCCCATACCAGAAGCAATGCAGTATATAATACTGGAGGAGGAGGGTCAAGACAGTTCCTGAATCAAGCTACAGGCTGGGCCTCAAACCTCTTATCACCAAGCAGCCCTCGAGTGAATGCAGCTGGAACCGAAGGAAGTTTCAGCCTTCCACTAATTGAGGTGGCTAATGGAAACATATGAACACAGGAAATCTACAAACCATGGACAGTGTCAGACATGAAGGAGGTGGCACAAAGTCTGCCGGAAATGCAAGATGTGGGGGGTACATCTTATGCAGGACAGCTAGACACAGATAAGACAATTTAAACCCTCCACACATAAAATAAGACATCTGTTGGGCATCCAAATGGGACTGAAATGGAACGCTGTTGAAGGAACATTGCCTCAGACGGATGAACGTTACTGCTGGGAGGAGGGTGCTGCCTACAGAGTGGCAGTAGAGGCTCTGCGTGGAAGTATAAGAGCCAGATTTGCCCGTAGAATGGACTTGAGAAAAATATCAGCCTGCAAACAAGTGCCAACAGAATCAGTAGATTACCTGGCACACCTAACAGAAGCGCATGAGGCGCACAGCGGCCTCACCCGTCCAGACCTGGATGTCAAGGACAAATCCCAATGAGTCCATGGGAGGCACACCTGAGGAACAGATTTGTCCAAGGACTGAGACCTGAAATACAGGACCATGTGTAAGACCACTGTGTGAACTGTGACAATGACAGACTGCCAGATGTTGAAAGCCACACAATACATGCTGAGAAGCTGTTGAATGAGAAACAGAGAAATCATCCTGTTGTCCTATAAATTTATTGGACCATGACCTCATGTGTGTATTGGACATAGCCTTAGTTGGAAGTGGAGCAGGGATAGAGGTGATTAGGCAGGTAAAATAGTTTTACAAATGGTACAATACAACTCAGAGGAATTAATGCATGTGTATGAATGACAACTGACAGACATGGGACCAGGAGCTATAAATAGACATCTGCTGCAACATGCAGACACAAGACAGAAAACAACAGTTTTCATGATACACGTCACTGCATTGCATTTCAAATGTCTCATTAGGGCCAGATTCAGAGTATGAGGCTAAGTGGTTTAGAGAAGGTCAAGAAAGTGATACTTTGTAAACAGATTGGATGTTTTGTAATGATACAATGTGTGTTGTAGGAGTTGTGTTACCAGACAAAGTGCAAGGGAGTATTTCCATGTTTACAGTTCCAGTCCACATGTTGCTTTAGCAACAGCTCCACATCAGAGATGGCAGGATTTGGGACTGTGGGTCAGTCAGTTTTAAAGAAGACCACCGGTGGCAGGAAACAGAAAAACCACATGTTTACTGTAGTTCGAGACTAAAAGCATTTAAACAACGCTGTCAAACACATACAATTACTGCCGGAGAAATACATGCAGACCCACATCTTCACACCGTACTCGCCAAAGCTGACTGAGGTCCCACACATTTTATGGGCTAAAAGTAAAAATTGGTTAATTAAGGGTGCGGCACCTGTAGAGATAACATCAAAATATTCTTATCACCCATGTAAAGAGCAATATCCTCTGAAACTGGAAGCAGTGCAGGGGATTACATTGCATTTGAACTTGGTTAGCAATGGGCTATTGCGAAAGTCCTGCAATTCCGAGTTTGGAATCATTAACGTTACCAGGCGGAAGCGTGATCCTTCAGTACGTTGATGATTTATTGATCTGTTCACCATCGAAACAAGCTTGTGAGACAGACACATGAGCATTATTACAACACATGGCAGACAATGTTCACAAAGCTAGTTTAATCAAATTACAATGGGTTCAGTGGCAGGTGACCTTTCTGGGGCATGGGATCATAGCAGAAGGTAGATCCCTCTCCCCCAAATGCACGGCTGCCATTCAAAACATCCCAAGGGCCTCTAACAAAAAAACAGGTCATGAGTTTCCTCTGAGTTACGTCATATTGTTGTCAGTGGATCCCCAATTATGCAAAAATTAAGGCACCACTGTCCAGTATAGTGCACAGTAAAGGACTGACTGCACATCAAAAGGTGACATGGACTGTCCAAGCTGAGAATGCTTTTGTTAACCTGAAAACACTTTTGCAATCCACACCAACTCTGGGATTGGCAGACATGACTAAACCAGTCATACAGACTGTTGATGAGACCCATGGCTTCAGTGTTGTTACAGGAGCATGGAGGTAAACAAAGACCAGTAGCTTATTTTTCATCCAAGCTAGATGCTCTGGCAGCAGGATTGCCTAGCAGTAGCAGCAGCTGAGAAAGCTATATTAGCATCATGTGATTTGGTAGGATACTAAGAATTGATTATTTTAGTGCCACACACTGTTTCCATCATATTGCTTGAATAAAAGACCACTCGTCTCTCTGTGGCAAGGTGGCTAATGTATTATACTGTTCTGCTTGACATGCCTAATATCACTGTGAAAAGATGTACTGTTCTAAATCTGGCTACTCTTCTCCCCACAGCAGATGAAGGTGAACTACATGACTGTGTGTCAACTATAACTGAAGTATGTTTCCCCAGACCAGATCTGCCTACCTCTAACAAAGGCAGCAAAACAACCTTTGACCTTGTTTCTGTTCCTCTAACTGATACAATAACACCGACAGCCAATTTATATGAACTACAGAGCAGAGCCACATGTGAAGAAAAGGCTCTTTTCTTGAAGAAATCACAAGCATATGTCAAAGAAGGAGTTTGGTATGGGCCAAATGACAAACCATACTTACCGAAAATATCTGTTTTCCCCTTCTATGCTAAAATGACACATGGTAAAGACCATGTGTCAAAAGGGGAAATGCTATCAGAAATCAACAGATATTGGTTCCCTAAGGGATTCTCAAATTACTCAAAAACATCTGTGAAAAATGTCTAGTTTGTGCTACACACAATGTTGGTGGAGGACAGCAGATGCCAATCAGCGCACATTCACCACCAGATGAACCTTTTGATCACTTGCAAATGGACTTTATTGAGCTAACATTGAGTGAAGGCAAGAAATATTGTTTGGTGATTGTTGACCATGTTTTCTAAATGGGTTGAAGCATTTCCCACTCCTAAAGCAGATGCAGGTTGTAGAGGTTTCTGCTGTTTGTGCCGGGATGCCAGTCAGAGTTGGAGTCTGACGATTTATAATAATTAACTAACACCAGCAACCATACAAAGGAATAGCTAACTGTACGTAACAATCCCTCATCTATCATGTACACCCACCAAAATATACACAAATGGCAAGCAGGAAACACTTAACACAGCTCAATCCAATGATGATTCCCCCAGTGTATTAGATAAATACACAGTGCACAACAGTAACAATGAATAATATATATTGCCCCGTGGACCAAACCCCCTGAGTGACTCCCTCAGTTTAATAGTTTGTGTCACGGCCAGGTAACAGTTCCCAGTTGGATCGTGTCTGAGTCGGTATGTACCAAAGTTCTCTGTTTAAGCGAGACTTTTCCTGGCTTCCATAATTTCTTCCGTATTTTCTGCGTAGTAACTGCTCCAGGTCTTCAGAGTTACCTCCTGTCCTTCTAGTCTGAACAAGGCAGCAGGCTCCCAGGACTAGCCAGCGCCGGGAATGGATGGCCCGGGTGATGACGTGCCAAATAGTGATCCATCAGATCCTGGTTTGGATAGGGATGTAAGTACACCATATCTTGACGTGCTGTCAGGGGCAGACAGACGATTCTTGGACACGTTGGACAGTCTAGCCACTTCCTTGTTTGTGTCTGTCCGCCAGCTCACGCCAAGCGCTTATTTGCAAGCCCACTTATTTCCGCGTGTGGTGGTGTGATGTGATGCTGTGATGTGATGCTGTTATGTAGGGGGAGTGCGTCCTTAAAGGCGCAGATCGCCGCACTCTCCCCCCCTTAGAAAAAGCACACGTGTCCTCCATTGCTGATCTCGGTGAGTCTTATCATAGTTCCATTTTTGTCTTGGTTGTCTTGGCTTTTCGTGACCAACAAGTAGACATTTCCCTTGGAACTCCTAGGGTAGGGGCCCATCAAGTCCACTCCCAGCACTAGCTCCGTCCACCATACGGTCAGTATGAGTCGTTTACTGTCCGACAGGATGTCCAGTATTTTCTGATTATTGGTTTCTTGCTCTACTTTCCATTGATGAATTATGCAATTCATTTCTTTATTGCTTTGTTGTAGTTCAGCCAAGACACCTTGGCTGAACTACAACAAAGCAATAAAGAAATGAATTTTCTGTACATTTTCATTTTCTGAAGATGGAGGAGCAACAGTTTCTTCTCCCATGAGTTCCAGGTCCAGTAATGATAGGTTTGTTTTTTCCATTTAATTCCTTTGTTCAGCAGGGTTTATGGAAAAAAATGGTTGCAGTTGATCCTCCTGGTTAGCCGATGGCCATCACCCCTGGTCGAGCCTTCCTGACTGCTGGGGAGAGGAGGAAGTTGCAGTTGGTCCTCCTGGCCTGCAGAGGGCAATGCTCCCGAGGAGGAGGAGCAACTCAGCCATGACAGTTTATTTTAATTTTATTAATTGCATTAATTTTATTAATTACATTAATTCATATATATTTTTAAGTTCAGGATGCACTGAATAAATATTGTTTGCATTCTGTTGAGCGTGTTTTCTTCTTTGCTTGCCGTTAAAGAAAGCCAGGGTGTGCTTACCGTTAAAGAAAGCCAGGGTGTGGAGTTTCTTTTTGGTGTGCACAGTATGATTGATCTCCCAGTCCAATGATAATCTGGGGTGCCACATTTAATGTAGCAGTTTCTGGCATTTGTGCCGGGGTGCCAGTCAGAGTCGGACATGCTGTCAGGAGCAGACAGACAATTCTCGGATACGTTGGACAATCTAGCCCAGTTTCTCAAACTCAACTTACCTGGGGGCCGCTGGAAGTAGAGTCTGGGTGAGGCTGGGCCGCATCAAGTATTCCAAAAGTAGTACCACTGATCCAATCTTCTCAATCTTTGCTAATAACAATTCAGAACATGAACGGTTCTTCAGAACATAGGCTTCTCTTACTTCCTCCTACTCCTTGCTGCCAGAGACCTGGCAGCGCTTCCTCTCACACAGCTGAGCCACATTTGGCTTGAGGGAGGAAGCAACTGAGACCCTCAGTATGGCTTGAAGATGCTCATCAGTAAGTTTGGACCTGAACTTTGACTTATTAAAGTTCATGGTGGAGAAGAGCTTTTCACACAGATAGGTGCTCCCAAAAAGGCACATGGTCCGCTTGAACATCCTGGAAAGCTTAGGGAAGGTGGGGGGCAATTCTCTCAAAAATTGTCCAAGCTTGTCTGCTTTTCCACTCACCTCCCTGAACTTGGCTTTGAATTCAGAATTGCACTGCAGGTCAATTAGCTCCATTTGAAGCACAGGGGGGGCATCTTCCACATCGAAGGAGAAGGGGTCAGCAAAAATCTGA
>OMKR01047667.1:4938-19515 GCA_900302355.1 Cyttopsis rosea | reverse complement strand
GCACGGAAAGTTGTATGGACGACTCCGTTTGGTCGCGATCGGGGCCGAAACCGAGTCACGTTGCGGGATTTTCTGGACCCGCTGCGGCTCTTTCGGTGGAGCCGGAGCCGCTAGCAGAGGCTAACTAGCTACTTCCAGTCACCGGGAACGGGAACTGGAAACGGGGGCTGCCGTGCGGCCACGCACCGCACACGGATGCGTGTACCTGCACAGAAAACCCCGAGTTTGATTAATGAATCCGGACGTTTCAGCCCACATTCGACGACGCTGCCGATCGGGGAGTTTGACAGTATCCTGTGTACTGTGTACTTGGGCTTCCTCCGAAGCAAGATGGACTCTCTCGCTCTCTCTCGCTCTCTCTCTCTCTCTCCCTCCCTCGCTCTCTCTCCCCCTCTCTCTCTCTCCCTCTCTCTCTCTCTCTCTCTCATTCGCTCGTCAGTCTTGTCAGAGCCCCAGATCGACATTTTGCACCGAGATGGAAATGGGAGTTTGTGATGTGAGACACCGCGGGTGATCACGGACACGTCGTTTTGGACGCAGCCCGTGTTTTGGCGTCTTTCCGCATAAAATACTTGGACACAGTCAGTGGACTTCGTGGGCTGTGTAGTCGGTGGCCGTCCAACCCGGGCATCAGCAGTTTCACCTGAAAACAGCAATGGACTGCCGCTACCGTAAAGCCCACTGAGCCGCAGTCCGGCCTGATATTTGCGTTTAATTCATCGGATGGTCGTGGCTTTTGGCCTACATGCTTTGCTCTGGGATAACAGGGCGGATCGACGTCGCGGCTGCAATGGTCAGTGATCAACAAAATGTCCAACAGTAGTTCCGTGCATCGCCCTGTGAGTGCAATGCGGTGCCACTCGCGGATTTCCCCGTTTAAAAGTTGCTTTGCTCGCATTGCACCGTGCACCGAATCGCCAATTGAAGGAATAATTGTTGCAGCAACACCGAACATGTAACGCCTAACTGAGAGCAGTGTCTTGTATTTTGTAGGTCATCGTCATTGCATGACAGGCTGTGGCAGATTCATCCTCATCAGTCATACAGCATTTCCATAGTTTGTTCCTAAGTAAGTATCCCCGTTTTCCATTCAGCATCCGTAAACAAATGGGCTTAAAGTTGTATTTCATCACTCTGTCAACACATAAATTACATGTATAGAAACTAGCACGTCATTCATTAATTTACTGATCGATCATTTGTATTTCTGCTGTCAATCGGCCATTTCTCTCGATAACATGTAGACATGTGTGATGATGCCTTTGGAGCGGTAGAGGTGGGCCTACCATCTTGGCTGCTTTTCATATTGTAACGTATGGATGCAAAAAGAAAAATAGGTCACTAGTTGATATGTGCATGTGCATATTCCCGGAGTTCTGTGTTGTCAGCAAGAATAAAGTTCAATACCGTGGTCATCAAGGTGAGGCGGATGAATGTCCGTTCTGATGGAGTTAATTTAGCCGACAGTCGTGCCTACATAAGAGTCCTATTTACATTGAGTCTTGGGCTATCGACGGAGAGTAAAACCGCCTCTGTGACCAATAAAAAATGGCTTTGGCAGTTATTCGATATTGGCCTCCGAATGCGAATTGACGAGTGCACCGAAATTGTATCCCATTTCAATTGGAGTTGGCTCCTGGCTTTTTAAACCAAGGGGCCAATTGCCCATTATCATACATTTTATTCTTGAGCACTGTAAGTGCATCAGTTGGATTGTCCAAAATCACAACTTCATAGCAAGATAGATGGTGCAAGGAGGGCAACTGTCAAAGGTATAGTGTAATTCAAAAGATGTATTATCTCTTTTTGAAAGATGATGAGTGTTTAATGGAGTAACGCTCGATGTATGCATACCAGAATTCCAGCATCCCCTCACCTAGTGAACTGTAAACACGGTAGCTTTGGGTTTTGTAATTCAAATTGCTATACATAACAGACTGGGTGAATACTAGCTCATTCATGGATTCCGTTTCGTTTTGTGTTTGATAACTACCTCGCATCGACTGCTTTCTAAAGAAGGCTGTTGGAAAGCAGTGTCCCTTAATGATCCAATACAGCTCTTGAATCAACATACTCAGCAGTTCAGAGCCAACAACAAAATAATGAGAAGTAATCAAACAACCTTATGTGTTCATATTTTTAATTGCATAAGAACTACTGGTGTCGGATATAAATATTTTGTGGTCCTCTATTTCGGTCACTACTTTTGCAATTACAAAGTGTGTATGATGGCACATTGGCTAGAACTCGCAACATCATAAGGTGGAATGTGCTTTATAAGTAAGGGACCAGCTCTCACATTGTTGAAAATATCTAGCCTAATCCTTGGAAAGAGAAGTGAACAAATAAAGCAACCTGTACTTTGCCATTTTTCTAACAATCCCAGACCACTATGTGTGGGTATAATGTATAAACTATTTGCTTCGACATTCTGTTATTTTATTACTGCAGGGTCGAGCCAATTGTTGCCGTACCTGTTGCAAATAGTTTTATTTAGGCAGACACACTGCTATTGCTTTGGCTAATGCAATCAACATTTCAAAATCAGTCATAACACAATGGGTAGGCTGTAAAATAATTTTCATATTAGCTTGTGTCTTATACCAGTCAGCTTTATGTGGGGTTTTTTCTAACTGATAATACGTTGCTCATTTTAAAGTGTAATACGACTAGATCTTGACGAAACGTCAGTCTTAGTCTTTTTAAAGGGAAGGGTCAAGATTATGAGAAAACGTAATATATTGATCAACCTATCCAATCTCGCTTCACGGTCTCTTAACGTTTTCAATTCTTAATTTGTATTTTGGACGCAGCAGCATCCTGTAGTCGGTTGCTTACAGTTGTAGTTCTAGTCAAAAGAAAATTCCACCATTACTCCCTGAAATGGTTTCAGCAATTATAATTTATGTTACTACTGCTGGAAGTTATGAAAGTGTCTTCATTAAATTCAGAATTATATCATACTTAACCCTTAATATAAACCAGACATGATGTGGGACTATTTCAGGGATTTAGGTACTTAAGCCAAGTAATGGGCTGGTGAATGGTGGCAGTTTGCTTTCAGAACTATACAGAATTCTTATGGACTACATACGTTTGACATAAGCGAGTAACAGGCTCTATGATTAATCAATTGAATACAAAATAATAATATAGTGAGTTAAATAACTACTGGATTTACAATAAAGTGTAATTAAAAAGCTTTATAAATGTTCCCCAATCAATTGATAAAATACATACTTTTCTCTCTCCCTCTTATTTACTGGCTCTTTTTATTTTGCAATCCCACAGTTTTCCTGTTTAATTTATTTATTTCTTAGCACACATGCAATATATTCAATAATCTACCTGTTTTCCCCATGCAGCATTTTCCATTCTTCATGCCTTATATGTTATGATAATGAGAAGGGCATATTTATTGTGCCTAGGTGGTATCTGATACAACAATAAGAACATGAATTATACTTAACCACAACAGAAATAAAACTATAGACTTCAGCAGAACTATAGATTTGAGTATATGTAGTGTTTGGGGCTACCATTACTTCATTATACAGAATATTGCAAACACAACGGTCGCAAAAAGAGATTATAGAAGAAATCTGATCATCATTGCACTGACTTATAATGGCCGAATTTCAAAATGGAGGATAGTCTTTCAAATGACATCAAATAGCTTACAAGTACACTTACCCCTAGACTCTGCAGATCTTTTCATAAAGCATTTGGTTATTCCTGTTTACAAAGCTAAGATTGAATCTTTTGCTTACTTGGTAATTTTACTGGCAAACCAACAACCAATGCAACAGAAAATGTCATCACTAAAGTCAAATGGTTCTTAAAATCCAAGGCGAGTCTTTTGCAAACCAAGGATTTTGCATGGGTGATAATCCCAAATACTAATGTTAATGTTGAGTGCGTAATGTAACATATACTATGTACCAAGTTCCAGAATTCTTAATACAATAGAGCAAATGTCATAGTATTTGTCCCTTAAATGTAGAATTAAGTTATCTTTCCTTCATTGTAAAAGAAAGTGGTGCCTACTTAATACCTCTAGCAGAGCCCGTTTTGAAGGTTGATCATTTATGAATCTCTACCTTTACGACAGATGAGAACAGTTTTGCTTAGGTTACATGCCACCACACTGTGAGAAAATCGCTACCTCTAGCCAGGTTCACTCCCAAAATGAAGGGTTAAAGTCTGAACTGTGTCTGGAGTTAAATAACTAAAACATTTTGTTACTACATTTCATGTGGATGTTTTTCATGAGTTATTATGTGTTTGTCCATCTTGTTTGTCAATCTAGATGGATAAAGAAATGTCCAGATTTTCATAAAACGCATGCTCCAAACAGAACCTTAGATGCATCAATACATTTATCAAGTTACACAGTTGTAACCAACAAAGAATTATGTCAGCCCATCTAACAGTGGTACATTTCACTGTTTCTTTCATCATCTATTTTCTAATGAAATGCCATTGAGCACATGTTGCTCATTGTCCATATTTTCTGTGTTAATGGATAGGTTTGCTATTTTTCAACTCAGGCCTCATTAAATGACTTTATAGCTGTTCATAGCACAGCCTTGATAATTATAAAGTGCTCAGCGACGTTGTGCCATGAACAGTTATGAATGATCGGAACCAACATTTTAAGGCCAGTGTTGAGAAATGGCCTGAGCCTGGGGTGTTGTGTAGGTAAGGGTTCCTCTGTTTCTCTGGTCTTCTCAGGTGCGGTAGTACCATGAAGGGCGGAGGAAGGGGTAAGGAGCCGCTCGCTGCTGGGGAAGTTGGCGGCAAGCGTCCCAAGCGCAAGTGTCTCCAGTGGCACCCGCTCCTCTCCAAAAAGGCTTTAGATTTTTCAGAGGAGGAAGAGGAGGACGACGAAGAGGAGCTGGAGAAGGTGAGCGTGTCCCTATTGGTCTAAACAGCCAGCCATCCATCAACATACGCCAACAAATTAAAAAATAAATGCGTTCTTGTTGTAGAAAGAATACGACGGTTTCTGCAGGTCATTAAAATGCCTTAAATTCAATTAAAAATACTACTACTACTAAATAATACTTTTTTAATCCCTCTGGGGGAAATTAGTCCCCTGCATTTACCAATCCTAGTAACTGATGTATCTAGGAGCAGTAGGCTGCCACGTAGCAGCGCCCGGGGAGCATTTAGGGGGTTAAGTGTTCAAGGACACTTCAGCATGATACCAGGAGCCGGGCATCGAACGGGCAATCTTCAGATTATTAGACGACTGGCTCTACCTCCAGAGCCACTGCCCCCCACCCCCATATTGGTAATGAACAATTATGTAGTCTCATTTAATATTAATAAGACGATGCAGTTAAAATATATATATAAAAAAAAAAATTATTTTAAATATTAAAAATATATAATATATCATACTTTAAAATTCCTGTAAAAATAAATGTGATGAACCGCAGTCATGTTTTATCACATGGATTTTGAATTCAGATGCTGATATTCCTATCTGTCTATCTGTCTATCTCCTTGTGAAATCCTCTTTCCTTTTGGTGGCGATAAATCCTTTTGTATCGTGATCCCTCTGAGAGTCAAATGTATTTATCATTAGCAGCAGGTGCTACGCAGCCAGGACCAGGGGCCGGACGTGGGGCAATGTGGGGGCCCGGCAGAGGAAGCCGAGGAGGACCCCACCGAGCAACGGGCCCGCCGGCCCATGAACGCCTTCCTGCTCTTCTGCAAACGCCACCGCTCCCTGGTGCGGCAGGAGCACCCTCGCCTGGACAACCGGGGAGCCACCAAGATCCTGGCCGACTGGTGGGCTGTGCTGGAGCCCAAGGAGAAGCAGAAGTATACAGACATGGCCAGAGAGGTGAGGATAGGCATTTATTTTTCACATCCGCTTCCAGGTGGCCTCGTAGACAAAACATTTCAACGTTGTGTCAAATGAAAAATATTTCACCAAACAAATTCAGTCTAATTGAGAAATGTAATATTTCAATCAATTTGTAACTATTGTGGTTTTCAATTTAAGGGGGAAATAGTTGCATCACTTCAAATCAAATCGCTTCAACAATTGAAACAATAGAATTTAATCAGAATCTCAGTGTATCTTTATTTTTATTATTGTGAGACCTAGTAGATGCCAACTTCTGACGCAATTCCCAGATCTGTAGTGAGAGTTGTGCGGCTTTTAGGTCAAAGAGATTATCTGTTGAGATGATTTTGTTAAAAACTGTCGGAGAGGAAAAGACAGAAGAGCTACCTTGCTTGAATGGTCACATGCTGACGACGCCTTTTTAGTGTTGCCATTAGTCAAATGTTGATTTCATATCTGTTGCAACAAGTTTGTTTTACATAAACAAGCGTTTTTTTAATCCTGAGTTCCTGAGAACTCTCTTCACGAACAACGTTGTATAGATTTATTAGCTTTGCATTAAAAAAAAGTTGTTAAGACTCACTTGTTTAGTGTTATAGAAATTACAAATGATAAATAATGGAATTTAAAAAATGTATATGAACAGTTCTGCCCATATTAAGAAAAATCTATGGAAGTCGTATACATTACCATGTCATTATGTTGCATACAATACATAGTATACAAAGCATATAAATTATAATTTTTCTACAGTAAAAAAGAAATACTGAAATAATACTTAAAATAATAATACTAAAATTCTATAGGTAGAAGTAGTAGTATACTAGTGGTAGTGTAATCAGGAGTCTCCGTAACCCATAAAAAATGTTAGTTCTTAGGTTTTAAACTGGAGTTTGTTTTAATTCGTTTTTTGTTTTAACAAAAATCGGTGGTCTTCTTTCAGTACAAGGATGCCTTTATGAAGGCGAACCCGGGCTACAAGTGGTGCCCCACCACCAACAAACCAGTCAAGTCCTGCCAGCCAGTCTGCAACCCCCGCAAGAAAGTTTGGGCCTTCCCTTCCAACTCTTCCAAGGACTCTGCCGCTGCCAAAAAAGTGCCCAAGACTGACGGCATGCCACAGTTAAACTTCGCCATGGCAGGTACGTCTCAGAACGTCTGCTGTATGGTTATGCATGTGTGCTGCGTGAGTGTGTATGGTTTGTTTCGATTTCATTATTGCTGTTGATCTGCAGATCCTACGAAGATGGGAGGCCTGAGCATGCTGCTGTTGGCTGGGGAACATGCCCTCAGCACCAGAGAGGTATGTTCCAGTTTGAGCTGTAATGTAGGAGATCTCCAGCAGGTGAACCGATTGCACTGGAGATTAATGCCAGTCCAGTGTAGAACAATATGTAATACAAGATATTATAGATTTTGTTCTTTCTTTTTAGATATCTCCCAGCAATCCTAAACCCAGTTTCCCCGACACAGCAAGTGAGGAGAAAGCCTTTCCAGGGAACAAAGCGGAGGTATTGACATGTGACATGAAAAAAATTTAAACTACCATCCTGTTATAAGTGTCTGTACATCGCTGTACAATTAATCACAAGCAGCAAAAAAAGTATAAAAATATATTGAAATTGAAATGTACAAGCTTTACCAGCTTATAATAAAATTGCATTTACTCTTCTGCCTGGATGAATGATTTTTTTTTATTTTTTACATTTTTCCTTTAGATATTAGCTGGAGGCACACAGAATAGAGTGCCCGACATTTCTACAAGCAGGGTCACGCCCCCCCTCTCCCCAATGACAGAAGAGGTACGTTGTTAATTGAAACTGCTCTCATGGCTTACGGTTATTGATTACATTTTGTCAGCTTGGTATGACAACGAGCTTGCCAAGTTTGTGAAATTGATCGGCTGCCGTAACCTCACTGTCTAACCAAAGTGTGTGAATGAATGGAGCAATTTGTAGGGACCAGAGTAATTCAGCAAAACTATACTTAATACTTTATTTTAAAGTATCTCTCTTGCCAGGTGTCTTCACATCCGCCGCTATCTACGGCCCCAGAGGGAAAGCCATGCGGGCAGTCTGCTCTCTTTCAGCTTGCTGAGGTAACGTAAACCATTAGACCGTGTTTGTACATAAAAGTTCATATTCTTACAAGGACAGTCAATGTTAGTCACTTAAGTGCATTGTGTAGAATTAGTGGCCTTTTGCAGAAAGACTTAGCAGAAATGGTATGGAATATGGAATATAATATTCATAAGTATGTTTTAACTAGTGTATAATCCCATGAAAATTTGAATTGTTATGTTTTCGTTACCTTAGAATTAGCCATTTATATCTCCATGGGGGTTCGAGCTCCTCCCACGGACGCCGCCAAGTTGCACCGCCATGTTTCTACAGTAGCCCAGAATGGACAAATCAAACACTGGCTCTAGAGAGGGACATTCGCGAGTTTCGTGGCCAACCATAGATTCTCCTCCACCGCCACCGCCATTTTACACCACCACAGACACATAGGGGAATTCAGTTGGTTGCAATCTGCAATCTCACTGCTAGTGGCCGCTAAATTCTACACACTGCACCTTTAAACCTTATATTATATGAATGTGAATATTGCAAATGTGAAACTTTTATGGGATTTATTTTAAATATCTTAACATTTGAGGATCAACAGGCAATCGATATTATTTTTTTAAATACCCACTTGATATCTGAAATATTTGACAAATTATGGTAAGTATTACTTGGATGGTGGGTAATAATTGTGATTTAGTGCAAAAGCTGTGTGGGGGTAGATGATTTCATTGTGCAATACAAAAAAAGAAAGAAAACAAATACTTGAAGAGAGGACACTCACCAACACCAACTGCACAAAATATCTGTAAACATGCAAACAAGTAAAATGACCATAGAATAGGTAGACATTTATTGTTACACTATTATAACCTTATACAGCCGTAAAATGAACAAAAACAACAATTCAATTGCAATTCAATTATTTGTATGACAGTTGATTGCCAACACAAAGTTCATGTTTGTGACAGCCCTTCAAACAAGCTGTGATTTTGCTTGGTCCTTCTCGCTGCCCTACAAGTACAGTAATCTCTGTTTAAACATCAATCTATCTAGATTTTGTTCTTGGTTAACAAGAAAAAAAGCTACAAACTATATTATTAGTGTGCCTCCATTTCAGAGTCGTTTGTTTAAATTTGAATTTTGTTAATTGTGTCATTTCAAAAGATGTGCTTGGCCTCTGAAGCTGTCAAGATGGAGGCCGACTCTGAGCCGCAGGAGAGCACGTCTTCAGGCTCCGCGGTGCAGCGAGACGCAGCTCAGAACTCGGAGCTCCGGGAGGAGACGGGAGACCTCAGAGACCGCCTGCCCTCCTCTCTCCCGTCGCCCCTGTCACCCTCCCTTCCCTCCTCCTCCTCCACCTCCACCGACACTGTCGCCCCGGAGGTCACCGGCCAAAACCTGCGTGTCAAAAAGAAGAGCAAGAAGAAAGAGGCTCAGAAGGAAATTGCCAAGTCGAGCGACAGTGCAAACTGGAGCCCGGATAAGAAGAAGGATCCAGAAGAAGAGATGGACAGTGTCTTCTCTACTATTGAGGCGGTGGCCAAAGGCTCCTGGAGGGACGCCAAGGCCAAGAAGAGAGTCCATGGCGTCGACGGGGGACTGCCTGGCTCCCCCAAGAAGAAGAGCAAGCCCAAGGTCAAGACCCCTCTCAAGGAGGACGAGGATGAGCTGAAGGAGGAGGAGGACGGGTCCCCCACACCACCACGTGCGCCCTCTGTCTCCGAGGCAGAGACTAAGGAGGAGACGGCACCTCTCTTTAGCCCCAAAGAAGAGGTGGCGGAGGAGGTGGGCGGAGGAGGCGCAGAGCTCCCCGCTGGCGAGCCGGAGCCTCGGCTGGCCCCTCCTGATTTCCCTCACACCAAGCCGAAAGATGAGGAGGTCGGGAAGGAGAAGTCCATTGAAATGGACTTAAATGCCGAGAGCCGTGGCTCCAGGAAGTCTGAGCGGAGCTGCAAGGGGGCTCTATACAAGACCCTGGTGTCTGAGGGAATGCTCACTTCTCTGAGAGCCAACATCGACAGAGGTATTAAACACACAATCACAGGCAGTGCTAGGCAATATTGACAAAATTATATTTGACAATATCTTTGACGAATACTTTGATAATGATAATTTGACAATATTTTGGGGATAACTCTTGAAATATTTGAGAAACAATCATTCATGTGGATATTATAACCAAGCAGGTTAAGGCATTGGTTGGAACAGCTAGAACAGTCTATGAAGTTCAGAAAGTTGCATTACTTTTAATTATATTACGTTAACCAAAATCCAAAATCTCATGTCACAATATCAATATTATATGGCTTTATTTCCCAGCCCTATTCAAAAGCATATTTTATTCATTAAAACATATACATTTTCTGTGCACTTCTTGTTGTGCTCATTTGTGGCATTGTTGTTGTTGTTGTTGTTGTTGTTATTGTTTTTTTTTAGGGAAACGGGGAGCTTTCCGTGTATCTGACCATGACGCGAACTGGACTGATGACAGCTGGTCTGTTTCTCAGATGGGAGCCAATAACCCCAAGAAGCTGAAAAAGTCCAAGTCCAAAGAAGAGTCTTCACAGTGGTGAATAAGCATCTTTTGTGTTATTTATGAGAATCTATCTATCTATCTATCTATCTGCTTAGTCTAGCATAGGGTCCCTACTCTTGGTGTCATAACCAAGTTATTAAGTTATTAAACTTACATTAGGTAAGGCGAGGAGCTGAAGATTATGGTAGAAGTTGGCACATGGCTCCAGGACCCTCCTCCTCCTGACCTGACATGGTGCTGTATTTGGCTATGGAGGGAATTGTATACTTCATTGAGTTAACGGTTCCATTTGAGGATGTAGTGGTGGAAGCCTTGGTTTTAAGTAAACAGATGTAATGGGAGGAGGAGTGGTAGGCTGAGGGTACTGGGTATGGAGTGGGGGGAGGTTGTTCTTCTGGCTTTTATTTTTCTGTTTTTGTTTTGTACAAAAACTAATCCTAAATTAGGCATTGTAGAGAGTGTATGAGTGAAGATTCAGTAAATGCCTATTTCAACTGCATTGCCTATTTCTCGCATCAAATGTGTTCAGAAATAAATTTTGGTGGACTGATAAGGTGCAAATAGTGCATGTTTATCTTCTTCATACATAAGTGGGAGAAACAGTTCCAGGGTGGGCGTGGCACACACACTGAGACACGCACACCCATACACACACTGAATCAGCCTGTCAGAGCCTCGAAGAATAGAGACACAGGTTAGAATGAATAAGATGAATGGTATTTTCAGCAATACACTTCAGACATGTTTTGGGGACATCAGAGACCCATATTAACTTGTTGAAAAGGAGCATGATATGGCTCCTTTAAAGGTGCAGTGTGTAGGCTTGAGCCCCTTTCACAGACGCCGCCACGTTGCACCGCCATGTTTCTACAGTAGCCCAGAACGGACAAACCAAACACTGACTGTAGAGAGGGACTTTCGCGAGTTTCGCAGTCACCGTAGATTCTCCTCCACGGACGTCCCCATTTTGCTCCACCACGGAGGAGAATTCAGTTGGTTGCAATCTGCAACCTCACTGCTAGTGGCCGCTAAATTCTACACACTGCACCTTTTTAAAGCTAAACCTCAAACATCTCATTTCTATGTTCAGCCTCGGGAAACTGGAGGAAGAGTTTGAGAAGAAGTTCAACAGCCTGCCACAGTACAGCCCAATGACTTTTGACAAGAAGAGCACTGCTGTGGCAAAGAAGAAGAAAGCTGATGCCCCCATCCCACAAGAGGAAGCCCTCAAAGCTGGTAAAGGTAGGCAGGAGTAGTTTCCGGAACATTCCTTTTTCATTTTCAGTCAAAAAAATGTGTTCACAATTTTGTTGCGCTGATGAAAAAATTACTTTCATCTCATCCACAGCTCACAACTGTATGTACTTGTTTGTAAAGTTGTGTTTTCTTTATTTCATTGCTTCTGTTGTGCAACATAGTCACAGTTGAGTAAAATTTAAACCATTTCGGCTCCATAACACGGCATTTCCATGCTCTTTTCTTTGTTGTTTTTTTTTTTTCCCCTCTGCGCTTTTGTTTCTTGATACATCAGGACCATCTCCATCTCAGAAAAAGACTTCATTCCACAAGATTGTTAGGAAGCACAAACAGAAAAAGGAGAAACCGAATGCTGTGGAAAAAGGTGAACGTTTTATTGCATTACAGAGAAAGCCATTTATATTCATTGTTTCCCTGTTGTAGTCAATTATTTTAAGGTTTCTGGCTTTTCCCCAGCGCCCAATGTAACTCTGCCTACTAACATTTTAGGAGGACATACTGTTGCATACCAAGTACAGGTGGCAATTTGTGGTCATTTGAGTACATTTTATTTGAACAATGTTCAGGAGGAGGAGGAGGGTTATATGAATTTAAGCATTTAACTAAAACAAGCACAGTTATTGTCTACTTTGTTGTAAGTTGAATAATATTACATTCACAAGCAAAACCTCTCTATTATTAACCACCTATTCAAATTCCCACGCCCTCAAATCAAATATGATTTCATGCTCGAATAATGGCATTCTTTTGGATATTCTAATCATTAATTTGAACATCAATTCCTAATATCAGTATAAAGCTGGTAATCAGGATTGCAACGGCCTTTCATGAATTTCATAAAATGGCCGCCACTGTGTCGCAAAGAGGACAAGTTGCAGTAGACCGGAGCCGTGTTCTGACTCGCAGATTCTCTTCTCTAGTGACTCAGAGTGATTCCGCTCTGCCTGATTCTGCGGCCAAAGCCAAAATGTGCATCCCAGCGGCCGCAACGTGCCCCGAAGCACAGGGCAGCACTAGCATGGAGACACTCGTCGGCAGCCAGAAGCGAAAAGCCAGAAAGAGCAAGATCACCCACCTAGTGCGGACAGCTGATGGCAGCGTGTCCCCGGCTGAGGGTGAGCGACTGAAATGTTCCCATTTTTTTTTCTCTCCTTCTTTTGGTTTGAAATCCATGGCTGCGTATTTTAATTGGACTGATGAGTCCATCCTCATGAATACAAGCCCTTTGTAGACTTTGGGGCGAATTCACAAAAGGATTGTGCCACTTTTGTGGCCACTAAAGCAGCGCAAATAACAAAAAGCAACCGTCTAATTCATAAAGCACCCACAAGTGGTAAAATGCACCGCTAACTGCGCTGCCACACAAATAGCGTCTCGCTGCGCCGGTGCTATTTGCGTGTACTTAAATGAGGTATTCTGCATACATTTGGTGCAAAATCTGCGCCTTTCTATGCAAATGAGCCTCATTGCAAAAAGCGTCCAATTCACAAACACCAGCGCTAATAGCCACACGCAGTTAGAGTGAAGCTATTACCGTCTGCAGAGAGCTGGTGGTAACTGCGCGGAGAGAGAAAAGGGCAACGTGCCTGCACTTCACATGCGATCAGAGGACCTGTCAACATTGGGATTTGGAAATTGTCTGGGGGGGAGGGGTTCTACCCGGGGTGGTATTAATTTTTAACTATCTTTCTAAAATAAAATATGTAGACAGTAAATGATAAGAAATTTTAAAGAAAAGCTAAAAATCTGAAAACCTCTTCACACCAACCTGCCTTCAACCGCTGAGACTTGTTGTTGTTGTTGTTGTTGTTGTTGTTGTTGTTGTTGTTGTTGTTAGTAGTAGTACTGTAGTAGTAATATTACTAATAGATTTATGGACTTGTTTGTTTTTCACAGAAGACAAAACTAGGGACCTGAACCAGGAACAGGATGAGAAGCCATTATTACCCCAACAGGATTTATGCAATGACAAAGGGTGCTACAGTGCCCCCAGTCCAGAGGAGGCAGACACGAGCACTGTAGCGCAGGAGCTTCCCGCTTTCTTCAGCTTGGCCGCACTTGCCGAAGTGGCAGCCATGGAGAATGTTCACAGGTCAATAAGAGCCAACCAGTCTGAAGTCTTGAAAGTGGAAATCCATAAGATTGTCTGTGTTGGGTGGATTATGCTACAAGTCCCAGAATTCTATTCGAAACCGCTACTTTTTTATTTATTTTTATTTTTATTTTTTTCAACATCTGGGTTTACCATTGTCTTTGCTCAAAGACGGTCAAATTATTTTCCACGAAAATATGCGTTCTTCTGATTGATTGATTAAAAAAATAAATAATAAATAAAAATAAAAATTTAATGTTGGTGTATTGAGGTGGCTGGGTGCCTGACACCAACAATGAAAACAGAATATAGAGCACATACATAACGCAAATATATTGAATAGCTGTTTCTTCAAAAGTGCCAGCTAAATAAAGTAGAATGATTATTTATATATATATATATGATATAAATAAAAAAATATGCTAAACAAACTAAATAATCTCATGGATTCCCACTTAGTACATGTTCAGAGAAAAACAAGTTTTTGAATTACATGATTTGTCTTCCTCTGCTTGTAAAGTATTTTAGATTTTATTTAATTTATTTTTACTAATACAGGTGTTAACTGGTAATCTCAAATTGCTTTTTGACTGTGACTTTGCGTTTCTCTGCCGGCTGTTCCAGAGGCCAGCGGAGCTTGGCCGACAGCCAGAAAAAGGAACTATCCCAGACTCCCGTGCTCATCTCCTGCGCCGACCAGTGAGGCCCTGCCGCTGCTCCCAGAGAAGCCTCGCGCCATGGATGCTTGCGCTTTGTGCTTCGT